>VWYH01008318.1:498303-529295 GCA_013399365.1 Pampusana beccarii
CGGCGCTGCGGGTGCGCCCGCTGCTCTCCGCCGCGGTCTCGCTTCTCGCGGCCGGCGGCGCCGCCGCGCTGCTCCTCGCCGGCGTCGAGGGAGGTGAAATTCCAGACGAGGAGGGTCTGCAGGAGCAGCACGGTGAGCGCCGCCACCAGCGCCGAGCGGGAGCGCCGCGCCAGCCGCCGGGCGCACGGAGCCGCCACCATCTTCGCTGCCGCCGCGCTCCCGAGAGCCGCCGCATCCGCCGCCGCACGGAGTTTTCAGCCGGGCAGAGCCAGACGTCAGCAGGAGGAGGGCGGAGGTGGGAAGGAGGGAGGGCCGGCGGGCGGAGGAGGTGTGCGCGGCGCGTGGGGCCGGGGGAAGCCGGCGGGGAGCCCTGGCGGCGCGGCAGCCCCGGCCGGGCCAGCCCGGGGCGCGGGGTGGGGTAGGCGGAGGAAGAGGAAGNGGGGGCGGCCGGCGGCGGGGCGGGCGGCGACTGCCATCTTCTGAGGGAACCGGCCCTGGGGACACGGGCGGCACCTGGCGGGCGGGAAAGGGCGGGAAAGCGCGGGCTCGCGCAGCTTCCCGCCTCGCGCGCGGCGGACGAGGCCCCGGGAGGGCTCGTACTCGGCCTTCTTTTTGTTGTTGTTTTTTTAAATTACCGGCTTGGACTCATTTCGCGCGGAACCGACCTGCGGCTGTTTCAGATGAGGCTTTTTGGCTTCGGCTGTTGGCGTTGAAAATGGCCGCAGGAGAAAGGCGACACGGCTTGCGCTCCTTAGTGACAGAAATGTTGTCAATACATCAACGAACCTCCATAGGTTATCAACAACTCCATGTTCATTGCCCGGCTGCATAGCTGCTGGCCAGTCCGCACCGCGGAGCTCAAACAGCCCGTGTGGGTGCTGGGTGTTGCCCATGGCCCGTGGTTCGGCTGCTCCACACACACCTGTACAGACACGGCCGTTTCCTCCACCCCATGAACAACCAGCCCTGTGCACGGCGCCGGCACAAACACCTGCAAACAATTTCACAGGCAAAAATGGTGCACATCCCCAGCCCTGCGCAGTCCGCAAGTGCCAGGCGCGGGCACGAGGTGACCGGCATTAAATGCCCGGTGGCTAAAAAAGTGTACGCAATGGACGGCTTCAGCCGCCTTTCTCTCCCACACTAGTATTGGCTTTCTAATCCGAAAGATCTCGTTATCTGATGATAGTAGTGAAGTAGGGAGCTTTTTTAATCTGCCTGCACACTGCCTCTTTTTGTAAGCCTAATTCCGCTTTACAAACCAAATCCAAAGGTGAAAAATACTATCTTCTGATAAAGGCAGTTGGCTTTTGTAAATGACAGCCAATTAGGATTTACAGAGACCAGCATGGTTTTGTTTGCATTCGAAGTACTTTAGTTTCTGTTGCAAAGAACAATGAAGCAAGTACAGTGAAGCGAGCCGTCTGAACAAAACAAAAAATATAATCTTGAAATGTGTTCAAGTGTTCTTGAATACGCTGACGGAGTCTGCACAGCTCGGGAAGTTGATGGATCATTTTTATTCCAAACGATCAAATAATTGGGCGTTATAAATACACTCAAGCAAATCTGCTGACAAATACTAGATAAAAGTGTTTTCCACTTGGGATTAAGTACCCCGTTCAGCCTTCCCTTGGGTTTTTAGAGGGCAGGAGGTGCTCACAGAGACAGAAAAAACAGACTTTGAACAGGCCAAATCACCAAGAGAGCCACAGACCGCAGGGCCTGATTCCAATCCTGCGTATCTCACACTGAGATGGGAGATGCATTCAAACCGATGCCCTAAAATGGCTAAAAGCCCTAAAAGCAACATTGAAGCAGGCAATGTTTTAGCACAGGGCAACACTGCTCTCTATAAAAGGAGCAAAGCAGTAATTACGACCAAATTGTGATCCATGTTTCTTAAAATATTTATGACCTGTTGGAAAATTACCTCTAGATTTTCAGGGGCAATTTTTTTTATACCGGAAAATGTCTGTGGATTTCCCTAATCTCTGTATATGATTACTCTGATAAGGCAGTGAGAAATGACATTGCATGCTCAGTCTCACATGTGTCCTACTGAAAGCATGTCTGGAGAGATTTGTATGCAAACCACAGTGATTTATAGGTAATAAAGATCTGAGTCTTCAGTGTAAAGTGGGATGGGAGCCTCAGCATGAGACACTTGTGCACCGAGCAAAAAGAGGGGTGGGGAGAGGAGCGGGCCCTCCCTGACAACATCCTCCTTTCCCTGTATTTGTACAGCTTACGAAAAATCTGGAGCGTGCAGGAGGTATAATAAATATTCATTTTTAAAACTCTGCTGTGACCAATGACTGCTAACTGCTCACAACGTCCTTCTGTTGCTAAAGAAAACAGCCAAACAGAACTAAGAGGGAGGATAATTTAACTATTTTTTCTTTCCTGTGCTGATTCAAACTGGAAAGTAAAAAGGGCAAGGCTGAACTTCATAAGAATTTGAAGATGGAAAAAAAAAATCGCAAAAACTGAAAAGCTGAACTGTGCAAATCTTGAGAACAAACTACAATCAGAAATTACATAAGAGTTAAAAACCATAAAATGGACTTTTCTAATTATCACATTCATGAATAACGGCAGCTCAAGTGAGCTGTGTTGCATCAGAAAATATCTGGCTACGTGGAGGACATTTGAGAGGTTTATCACTCTAAAAACTCTTGATGTTGCCCGTGTTACGTGAGACAGTATCTGGCACAAAGTATACAAGAGAAAAAACAGGTTTGATTCCTAATAGATAACTATTAGGATGGCTGCACTTAACTGTCAAAGAGATGGTGCTTTAAGCAAGGATAACCAGCATGAATTGGCTAATTTGCTCTAAAATCCCTAAAGGATAATTGGCTTCAATATTTTTTACCTCTGCATAGGTATGTAAATTCAGCCTGGGCCTGTTTGAGAGGAGGTGGGTATCAATCTTGGCTACTTGGAATGATGTAAAAAAAGAACCACATTCCTTTCCAGTAAAATTTTTACTCTGATCTACTTTGCTACATTTACCTACCCATCATAAAAATACAGTTCCTCCTCTCCACAGTGTAGACATAGACTAAAATTGACTCAAGTACCCAGACTTTGTACGAAGAAATAAGTGATGTTTAGAGCAATGTTAATAAGCAATATCCTTTCCTCTACTTTGCAAAGCTTGCAGTCCATCTGGTGAACAAACACTGCAGGCTTATCTGAACTCCAGCTCACAGGCTGACTCACAGGCGGTTTAGAAGCACATTCTGTAATCAGTGAAAGACTAAGTTATTTCAGAGGGAAGATCTGCATTTTTCTTAAAAGCAGTCATGTTCCTACCACATCAAAATTCAGATTTGAGATATACGTTATCAGGGTGAAGGGGATAAAGGCGTGCCTGGGAATGAACTCATTTGTCTATAGGTACCTCTAATATACTGAACCTTAAAATCTGTGAAGAATCCAGAACACTTAGCAAATTTGTGTATATTCCTATGATTTTAAAAAAATTGTAACTCCTAAGGAATGCATCTTAGGATTAGAAAAGATTGAAAACAGGCCACCAGCCTGTTATGAGTAATCGGCAGCAGCAGTAGAGGTATCTTCCTGAGGTTTCGGTTTCTCCCCTGAAGTGGCAAATTGGGTTTTTTTTTCCCTTTTCCTTCTACCACTAGCAGGAATAACATTCCACCCTAATCATTTTAGTGAAGTGTTGTATGTATGAAGACATGTACCTTTTCCCCAGGAAGCTGGCAGTCTCACTGGTCTACACGGCAAATCTGAAAGAGCAGAACAGAGAATGGAATTACTGTTTAAGAGGCTGATGAAAATTTCACCATCTCAGACTACAGTCCAGTGTCTGCTCTGCAACAGTTTCCCAACTCACGGCTTTTTGTTTTTAAACACTGGTTGTCTTGCTATATGTTAAAGGTACCTTGATTTTTTTGGAACCACAACACTGTCAGTATCTTACTCTATCTCCTCAAATTCAGTCATTTTACGGTTTCTATGAACCTTCTTTACCACTCAGGTACCACAATTACTCACTACTCCATCTCTTCATAAACAAACAAAGGCCCAAGATTCCTCCCCACGTATTCATTTTATGTCTGGCTACTCTGCAAGTGAGTTCCAAGAGCCAGGTTCTCTCTTAGCGTGCATTGTCAGAACTCAAGTGAATGGAGATGTGACCGTTGTGTGCAAGAAACACCTTTAGTTGTGGTGGTTTTGTAAAAATTGAGATTACAGCAAGCCAGTCTTAATCCACTCTTCTTCCATTTTGCCACTTAATAGTTTTCAAATGCAAACGCTGGTGTCAATGTATATGCAAAACCCAAATGTTTAGTACCAACATTTCAGTCTGGTAACAGTATCTATAAATTAGCAACTTAAATAATCCTTATTTTTCACTTCTAGGTCAGTATAGTCAAAGACAATAAAAGCAGGTAGTTTTCTATGTTCAATTTGTATAAAATATGTAATACGTACTTGGAATATATATCACATCTTCCTTCTGAGAGATGAATTTAGCTCGGGACCTTGGCATATGCTCCACTTAGGAAGTGAAGGAAAAATGGAAGAATTATTCCCTTCATCCCATTAAAGCATCTCTTTTTCTTTATAATCTCTTAGCATATATAACCTTTCACTACCAGTGAGGGGAAATGTCATGTATATGTACTTCATATACAGCCCTCAGTGTTGTGACAGCTTTTTCTTTCAGCCAGTGGTCGGAGATAATCACGGAAGGATTACCCATCTGTTCTTGCCATGTGGCGTTCTGTCTTCGGTAAGGAGATATTGCAGTTCACAGCTTCCTGCAGCTCTTTTTTTCTCATGTTCTCTCATTAACTAAAAGTCGTATTATTATCCTTCTGAGACACTAAGTTGGGAAGTAGAGAAGACTCATGAAGGTGACCTACTTTGGATTATCTAAGTTAGAACCTGCCACTGACTGTTGCAAATCGCGCACTGTTTAGACGCGGAAGGAACTGGTTTCTTTGGCTTGGGCTTTCATTCTGCATTTTGCTTTTTTCTTGTCTTCCCACTTGATAGAAGATGATAGGTGGTACCCAGAAAAGAAGGGGAGGAGAAGAAAAAAACAAAAATAAGGTTGTGTTTACACGATTAGCCAGTTTTTCAAACCATGAGGGGTTTTTAGACTGCATTTATTACAATAACGCACCAATGCGAAATAGAGATGTGTAAAGATTTCTTCCACTAGCCACCTGCAATATTTTCCATGTGTCTAAACTTTTATTGAGACATCACTATCATTTGCTGCAAAATGATAATTGGAAAGGGAACAAGCTTTTAAAAGAAGATTTCAATACTCCTTCATTTTGCCTAACACTGGAAAATACAGTATTTTAATGACAAAGTTTTATTCTTAAGCTTCTGATACAAGTTCAGCTGTATGAAAGCTTGCTGTAAAAATTATCTCGTGAAATAGTGTGGCTGTTCTTCGTAAACAGGGTCATTTTGTGGTAATTGATTTAATACAACTTCTTGTGTCAGGGAAGATTGTTTATGATATTGTGTCAGACGCAGTGTTTGCAGCTTCGGGAGATCATTTTCCTGCCGCTGATGTGCTCGTGTCCCTTGATCCCACAGAAAACATCGTGCTGGGTGGAGCTGGTGCCATATGTCCATGCATGACAGTGAAATTTTGATGAACTTCTGCATAAAATCTCCAAACCCTTGGAAGAAGGTGCTGGGGTTGGGAGAGAGGAAGGGAACAGGGCGCCTGCGTTTCCCGCTGCAGTTCCCAGCAGCTGTGTTAGCAGAGAAGTTCTTCAGCTTACCTGGGAGAAACTGGTCTGTCAGCCCCGCAGGCTTAGCAAGGGTATCGTAAACCAAAGACAATTATACAAATTTAAGCAAACAAACCTGCTGACTATCATTAATCTTGCTGTATTTAGAGAAGCATTAACAAAAGTGGGGGCAAAAACCTGCTTGGCTGTGATTTAGATGCTACAAGAAAAGGAAGTACTCAGACAAGATATTTGATGTGCTTTAAGAGAAATACAGTTTTTGGAGGAGTAAGGTCCGTGTACAGCAAAGATGACTGCATCATACACTGTATGATTTCTCATTTTAACAGCTTTTGAATCCGTAGAACTGATAACAAATTGCAAACACTTGTTATTGAATCAGAGAAGATGATCCCTCCTTTACAGTCTCTGAGAATTACTCTCATTTTTAATGGTTCAAGCACCCACTTTTATCTATGCCCCAGGTCTTCCGTCACAACAAAAGACCTCCATAAATAGGACAAAAGGATGCAAGATTCATTGAGAATCTAGTGAATATATTCCTTTAGGAAACAAGTTCCCATCCTTGCAAGACAAGAAGGCACGTTCTTGAAGCCCTATGGAGCCAAGAGATAAATCCTCGTGAGCTAACTAACAGCAGGTTTGCAGTAGCAGACAGCAGAAGTATCTTGAAATGATCTTCTAGTGTATGGTTTTGGCTTCATAATGATTCCTGCTTGGATGTACTTAAGGACTGGGAGGAAAAAGAGCTGGCAAACCAACCCATCCACATCAGCACCACGATACAAACCCCAGCAGTGCCTGCGATTTCCAGAGCCGTGCTGCTGAGCGTGCTGAGCGCTGCCTGCTGAGTGGTGACCGCTCGCACACACACGGAATCAGCGGTTGGTTTGCTGGTTCCCGTGCCTGCAGCTGCACAAATGACGGATGTATTGAGACGGCTGAGCTACGCCACAGCACAGCACACGCTGTTGTAACCACCTGTGAGGAAAAGGTGCGGTTTGGCATCCATCATCGTAGCTCTATCAGTTTTGAAAACCGATGCTTATCTCGTGTAAGAGCACGATAGATGTGCTGACTCTTCAGCAAGGGCCACTGCAGGTCGTGGCTTTCTTGCTCTCTGTGGTCTCACTAAGGGAGATTATACACAAGGCACCAAGTCCTGCTGCTTCTGCTTCCTTCTCAGGTCTGCCTGGTAAGATGGAGACACTGACAGAACTGCAGTTCTGCTTTTTGGATAGCACAGCTTCTTGCTATGACAACTCAGTGCTGAAATTACTGGTTCCTTCCACTTATTTTATTATTAAGTTGTGCATATGGCACACGCCTGACAACCAGTTTGCCTGGAGAACATTCTGCTCCGCAAGGCCAAGAGGTGTTTGCCACAAGGATAACTGCTCTGGCAGCGACACGGCCTGCAGGAGACACCCGCTTTTCATGTAGGAACTCAACGCACTCCCCCATAACCCACCATAGGGGCCTAATGCGTGTGCTCTATTGCGGAATTACTCAAATTTCTAAACGTTTATGTGCGCGAAATTCAGCCATGTACACGTATAGGTATTTCTGAATAGACAAATCCAGGGTGTTTCAAAAAGATGGACCTAATTTGAAATCACCATTTCTCTGCAACCACGAACCGCCCACAAATGAAACTCTTACAGTCTGTACAGCAGGTGGACGGAACATAGGCCATTTACTAAAAGGTTACTAAAACCTGACAACTCATTAAACCATTTGTAAATTTTTGTCTAATTGTAACATGTTGGGTCCATCTTTTTGAAACACCCTGTAGATGCCATGGGTAAAACACCTTAGCTCACAGAATACAGACCAGGGGTTGTAACTTAAATTGCAATAGTTTGCCCCAGGGGTGACATTAATAAGTGCTATCTCTCTTGTAAAAGCAGAGAAGATTTAGAAAAGAAACTAAATATTATTCAGTGAAAGGGAAAACAGGTAAGTAGACCCCACAGCGATTACATTGTGCTCGTAAAACAATTCAAATATACTCCTGTTGTCTCCAAGTCTTTGACACTAAATTACAGCGTAAAATAAATTTTTCAGGAAGTTCACATTGCAATTTATTTGTATCTATCGTGCAAGCCATCTTTAAGATCAAACAAAATGTTATGATGAATTTTAATTCCGATTAATTCTGAACCATCTAGTAAATTTTGACAACACATAAATGATCCAATTCAATACAATCTACATTCTTAGCAAAGTGACTATTAAAATATGTGGCTCTCTTTTGCCCTAGAATGGCTTCTAATATGTAGTTGCAATTTCATGTACTAGTGGGACACACTTTTCCTGATGATCAGTGAAAGCGAAATCTTGCATTAGGATTTTCTTTTCCCAAAGAACTATTACAATAAAATATTTCAGCTCTCTTACGGCCTAAATAAGCACCTGGAAATTCCTGTAAATTCACAGAATTAGATCTCCACCCAGAAAAACACTTAATGACATGTATGATCCCACTGAATTTGGTGGCATATGTAAGGGCTTCGAATAAAGCATGTACCTATGGCCTTTGCTGAGTTGGAGGCCTTACAGAATTTAAAAAATATTCAGAAACTAAACTTGGCTTGAAATTTAATGTAACCACTGATTAACAGTGATTTCTTAGGCTCTTTATTTTCTTAATGTATTTTGAAATTAATTGTTTGCATTTTTAAAGTTGTTCTCCTACCTGCACATTCAGAAACATTTTTCAGGTTGCTGTTCACTAGTAGGCATGGGGTGTTTTTTCCTGAGAATTCATATGCAACACCTTGTTGTCTCTGCATGAGCTTTGCCTGTGACTGAACTGGGAAACAAACTGCCCAGCTCTACAAAAGCTTGTTTGATTTTCAGAGGAGAGAGGCATTTCTCCTGAGTTACAGACCCAGGAAAGAAAACCTCAGAGGAGCAGAATAGGGAGGAGTCGTCAGCATCCCTGTTTCTCCTTGCTTAGCACTGGCCTGCTAAGCTTTTCATTGGGAAATGAGCTTCTACGATTCGTTTGGCTAACATTAAACATCTTCACGTTTCATAAGCGAGGTGTATTTGTATCCCGGTGCCGTGATGACACCAGACTGCTCAGAGAGCCAGTCTAGTCCACAATCAGGTCACGCAGCGTGCTTTGGAAACGCTCTGATATGCAGGCAGGTCCACAGCACGGTCCCGTCCCGGATCTGCTCTCCAGCGCCGTTGCTGCTCCGGGCAGCAGGATTCAGCCAGCTCTTAACACAGGTTTTGTGCGTGCACGTGCAAGCCCACTTGTTAGAATATACAGCCCTACCTTCAATTTGTAAAATTAATGCTAGAACATTGTTGCAAATGCACTCATGCAGATTGCAGCTGGCTGGTAGCATAGGTTGATTGCATATCATAGCCTTAATCTTTTCACCTCACTTTGCACACAAATTCCACCATCACAATGATCTCTTTGCAATCTCAGAAGGAATGCCAAAGATGAGGCTGGAGCCTGACCCCATCTCCCTTTGGAAGGAGGCTCTTTAAGTCAGTCCTTTTAAGTCACGGGCTTAAGGGCAGGGGGAAAAACCAGACTTTCCACCAGTTTTAGTACATAACTTATCTGTGACCAAACAAAGGTATTTGTTTGACATAATGTCAATATAACATCTGTTACATAAGTAAAAAGCCAGGGTACTATACATTTGTTAATGATCAGTTACTATTTATAAAATATATTTAAGGGAATAAGGTGATTTGCTTGTTAGCCAGCAGAGAGGCTCTAGGTTTCTTCTCAATCAATTATATACAGGTAGATCTCACACTTTTATTATTAATCAACCTCAGCCCCCCAGGTTCACAGAACAGTTGAGCAAACCATTGCTGACCCTATGCAACACTGAATCTTCTCAAATGGCCACATTCTTGCCTGGAAACTGAACCCACAATTTCAGTAGCTCATTTTGTTAGATAGACTACGCTGCAAGAGATTCCTACCGCAGACCTGGATTTGCTGGAGCACAGACAGAAAATGCAAATAGTACCTGTAACATTTTTTAAAGCCCTGTGCTGTAAAGGAGGAGGCACATTATGCATTTCAAGCATTAGTCTCCCCCTTGTGCTGCACGTAATTGGCAGAGCTTTTCAGTGAAAAGCGATCTGGCCAAATTCTCTTACAGCCTCGTGCTCTGCAGAAGTCTGTCTTGGATTAATCTATATTAGGAGTAATATTCAAGTTGGCTCTGTGCTCATATGAAAGATGTGTTTAAAAAGCTCTAGCAGATACAATCCTTTTTGCCTGACTTTGTTCCCTGCTGTTGTTGGTCTCTCATGGGATTTCTTGCAGAGTGGTTAAGTGATCTATACTGAGGTTTCAAAAGCAAAGATAATAGAAGCTCTATTCATGGGTTAAACACTTAGCTGCTTTAATACAAGATGTGTAGGAGCAGCCCCTAATGACATTCAAATCTTGTTATTGCTGTGCTTCAGTGTAGGATGTACTTGGTTTTGTGGCTGCAAGAAGCAATTCTCAGAGATGACTGTAAATCATGAGCAGCAAATAAATCCCACAGCACGTAGAAGCGATGCCTGATTCTGCTCAAACAGCAGCGTGTATCTTGGGACGCGACTGTGCTTGCTCCTGACTTACACCGGCGCTTGCTCGGTGTTGCAGTGGATGCCTGCTCCATACCTACATCACGTCTGACTCCAGGGGCGTCTGCTCTTCGCTGCACATCGGCGTCAAATTTCTAACCGTTCCTTTGCAAAAGACTGCTGCCTATTCGTAGTGTCTCGGCTTGTGAGCAATTCCCTAAAACCAGCACTGTGGCAAGCTCTGAACCTTCATTAATTCTGGGTCTCATGTCCAACTCATTTTTCTTATGTCCTCTGGGGCCTGCTCGCACCTCCCTTGCCTCCCCCGCTCTAAACTAGCAAATTTGCTCATGCTGTGGAAAAAAGCCAAGCGTTCTTCCAGAGAAATGCAGATTTTAGCCGAGCACCCATTGAATTATTTCATTGCTCTCTGTGCCTCTGAAACCTTACGAACTGTCTTTGCCACAAGGACAAGTTGTAGCAGACATAGATCCAGAGGCGTATCGCAACAAGCTTGGTTTTACTGGTTAATCCAGAGATGTTAAGCACAAATATTAGGATCTTAAGCAAAACATAAAGAAGAAGCTGCTTGAAAGCCAGGCTTACATTCATAGCACAAAAGCTAGCTAGATTAACTGTTTAAGAGGTCTATTGATATTAGTTCCGTTTGTTTCACACACAGAGTAAGAGATTAGAAAAAGAAAAGACTAGATGGAGAATCACTGGTTGATTAAACAGTATTGTACAGTTTATTGCTAATTCAGGCCAAAGTATTTAAAGGTGCACAAGTGAATCTGGTGTCCAGATACCACTGAACTTCCATGGATGTTGAGTGCGTGTATCCAGTTTAAGTCTCACTGAAGAGGATGGTGTAAAGTTTGCTGCATAAGCAGTGCTAACATGTGACATGAAATAGAAACGCAGGCACTTTTTAGCCAGATAGAGTAATCTGGGTGTTCTAAACCACCAAATAAGTTGCGGAATGACCACAGGGATTTCCTCCATTTCACGTGGTACAGAACCAAGTGTTCGAGGTGTCAGAATAACCTTCAGAACGGTTGTGCCACCCAAGCGACTGTAATCACTGCACGGCTTAAGCAGCCCCAAGTGCTACCTGATTTCATGATGCCAAAATGAATCATCCTACCACGTGAGCTCTGAAATGCAGAGGAAGCGTTCCAAAGATAAAAGTGCAAGAGGTAACGGATACTTGCAGATCAAATACAGATGAAATTCATGATACTGCATTTCCATCAAATTTGTCATTTTTCTTTCATGTTTCCTTTATCATCACTAGCTTGGATTACAATTTATTTATTTGGCATGTGTGTCCTTATAAACAAAATATTTCACTAAAAATTAAACATAATGAACCTAGACATCATATAGATTTTAAATTTGGTATGAATCACAACCACTACCATCAACTCAGGAACAGGTCCTTAATCCGTTTTTGCTGTGGGTAGTGTAATCAAAACAGCAGGTTTACGTGCTGCTTTCCACCTCTCTCTCCCAATTCCAATTTTCAAATTCAATGTGTCTGTTCAAATAGCAAAGTCATCTCCTTACAAACAATAAATGGGGATTCATTTGGAAACAGTTACAGTGCCTGGTATATTTAGTTTTTATTACTGCATGACTGAGGTGAAATCACTGAGTTTATCATAGGTTAAGAGCACATATAGAATAAGTTAATGTTATTCAGCAGACGCACAGTAAGTTTAAGGCGCAAGGAAAAGTGAGGCTGGACTGAGGTGTAAATCCCCATTAGTATTTATACGACTGTAATTCCTGCAGGGATAACAGGGTCTGCTGGTTTAGTTTAAGGTATTTAGGGAAAGGTTAACACTAAACTGAGAAAGTCAGCATGATTGACCAGGCACAATAACCGAGACCCGGCAACAAAAGCACAGGTATCATGGGAACTATCAGACACCTTTGGAGGAAGAAGCCCTGTGCTCTTTATAGAGTCTCAGGAAACATACCCATCTATTATACTATTGTTTACACCACTGTAACTGCATATCAGAATTATAATTCACTGCCAGATAACTTCAGCGGTGGTGCAAATTTAAACTGACGTGCAATATCACAGAAGGGCCATAAATAATTAGAAAAGAGAATCACGTAATATATTTGCACTTAGTACATATAAATACATACTGAAAGCATTTCACATCGACAAAACAGCTTTGAACATCTCAAAATGGCTTTTCTTTTTTTATAGTCGAATAGTTCAGCTGATTGAATTTTGGGATATTGCTGAAGATATAAGAAAGGTGAGAAGTCACAAAAGAAAAGTGCTAGGACTAAGGCAACACAAGCTAATAAAGAGGCACACAGATGAGAGACGTGCTCAGGTGGGCAGCTCCGGCTTCTCAAGGGATCTGCGGGCAGGGATGAAGCCAAGACCCCCCCAGCGCCCCTGACCTGTCGCTGTGCTCAAGAGACAGACCCACAGCTTTGTCAGAAAAGAGTCAGGGGCAATGGAGCTAAGCTTGCATTTGCTAAATAACGTTAGATACTGCCAAGAAAAGGAATAACGAAGGTAAGTCTCCAGACAAGTCTCTTGTTGAGTGCGTACAGTTCCTCCGCTCTCTGAACACAGAGCTGCCCGTGCCAGCACCCCGAGGAGCTGTCTCCAAAGTCCAATTAATCTCTGTTCCGCTCTTCCCCACCATCACCAGATCTGGGCAAAACATTGGCATTTAATTCTTTCTGCTGCCACCGACAAAGAAGCCATAATAACTCAGGCCCTACATCTGGGAAGGAGCGCGCTAACAGCATATAAACCAAAGCAAATTACTTCCCGACTGAAGCCATGAGGCACCCAAGAGGGTAGAACAATAAGAACTTTATCCTTGGCCTGTTCCTGGGCTGATGCAGATTTATACCAGCTCTTGCTAAAAGCCGATGGGCAAACTCTTTATCCAAGCCCTGAACACACACAGTGTGGAGTAACACTGGAGATGGTAAATTCTATGAAATAGCCTGACTACATGTCTTGTAAAGCAAAAAGAAAAGATAAATGAAAGTATATATTATACAACTTGGACAAAATATTAGTAAATAGGCTAATGGCCTCAAATATACATGAGTGTTGCAAAGAGAAAGGCAATAAACTGTTCTCAGAGTCCAGATGAAGACAGGAGAAGAACACTGCAAGAAAAAAAGATTTATGAAACTTTCTAAGCACTGGTGAGACCACCTGGGGAGGCTGTGAAGTCTCCACAAAACCAGGTTAGACAAGTAAGCTGTCAGGAATGGCTTCAGCGTTTCTGATTTTCCCTGAGGGCAAAATGAACTTTGAGGATCCCTTCCCACCCAGCATTCTGTGATTCTACAGAATATGCTAGCAGGGAGCCAAAGGGACAGGAGCCTTGCTAATTCTACAAGGAAATATTGATGAACTCAGTGTCTTCTGTCTGCAAATTGCAGGATGCTAGAAAAATACTTTTGTAGACATGTATTAATAAATGGTATGATTTTACTGAAAGGATGTAAAGAAACTATGCCAATAACAAGGCTTAAGAAACGTTTGCAAAGAGCATTATCTATCCATCAACCACAAAAAGATGTGAATTCAGTGTTTCTGAGGCTGGAGCACCCAATGTGCAAGTTGGGCAGGGCCGTACGAGATAATGCAGGACTAAGCTTCAGCCTCAGCCTTTGTAGGCAACTCCTTTGGGTAGCTCATTTAGGGGACTAATTTAGCCTTTAATTGACGGAGATCATGCCTTCGGCTGGCAGTTGTTTTGATGTGGGTACCTGGCTGTTCCGGGCACGTTCGGGCTCCTTCTGGCCCGAGAGGGCAAATTCCCTGCAGAGTTCTGGTGTTCACAGCGATTAGAATGAACAGCTAAACACAGCTTTTGGCAGCCAAATTTCATTTTCTCTGCTGTCAGAACTTCAGTTATTATGGTTGGGCTATAATTTTCAGGCTGGTAAAACCTCAATTGTCATGTTTGGAGTTTCTTTAATGTTTAGTATAAATGCACAAGTTTGATTTATGTAGGACAGAGTGACTCGCAGTGACTCAGGGATTTGGCAAAAAGCTTCACGTATTTCACCGAAATTCTGCTTGGCCTAGAGGGGCATTCCAATTCTAGATAAAGAATGTGCTTTTTTATACAGCAGTAATTTGTAGTAGAATGTGTTCCAAAATAATTCCGTGTAAAAGATGAACTCAGACAAAATCTTTGCCTCCCCACTATGGGAATTAATTCAGAATCAGAAAACGTGTGGAACTGGAAGAGTCTGATTTAGCAAAATATATTGTGGGTGAAAACAGGGGAAGAAGCCGTTCTGTTACCGTTAATCTCAAGCGGGAGACCTGGAGGTGAACCACTGAAATTTCCTCTCAGTAATCCGGTGAGCTGGCCAGGATCCTCACGTGGTGTCAGGGAGCAGAACCATGTGTGTAAATCGTACCCAGTAACAAACCAAGTTCAGGTAAAAGCTCTTTGATCAACAACAGACAGCTGCAGGAGACAGCTGCAATCTGCTTCCTTCAGGTAGGACAGGTTGGATTATTTGGAGGCATCCAAACATTTGGAAAAGTCTGGGAAGTATTGGAAAATATCATATTTTCTAAAACAAACGAGAAAATTGTACCCTTTTGGGGCTATATAATTTTGACCTATATTTATACATGGTTGCACCCGTGGACTAAGCAAACGTGTTATGTGTGAGGTCCTATTTTTACATTCAAATTCGGGATTTTGGCAAATGCAAATGCCGGAAGAAGCTGACATGAATACGTTGGCACCAGTTTGCAGGTCACAAAGAGAGATCTGGGACTTCATCACTGTATTAGAATATTAAATACGGGGAAGGCTCCTGGTGTTAAGTCAGTCAGTTACATGTTATATATTGGTAATATTTTCAACTTAAGGCTGACAAAACACAAGCTCTGAAGAAGCCAAGGAAGAAATATCGTATTTGAGCATGTTTACCGTAAAACGAAGGGCTATTTTATCTCAATCAAATAAAACAAGTGGACTGAAAATCTGATATTGAAATAAATCCAATTTACTCTCATGTAATTGCTTATTTGATTCTCAAATATGACATGAAGTTAGAAAACAAATTGATATTCTGTCACTTCTGTTTCAGTGAACTTAACTCAAACAAGTTGCCCTTTTGGTGCCTCTTGGATGGAACAGTACTTGATCTTCATCCCAAGGAAATCAGCGTCTTAAATTTGTTTGAAAAATGATTATCCAAACCATGACGCCTTTTCAGACAGTGTTCGAACTGCATACTAAAAAGACCAAATTCCCCCGGAGAGCCAGCACAAGCACAGAGAAGATGAAGCATTGTAGTATATTCTCCCTCTGCAAGAAAATGTATCATCGGCAAAGGTACGATATGAGCTCAAATACAGGAGATACAGAAACTGCACAAGTCTTGTGGGCACGGGCCACCTTCCTCCTCCTGCCCAAATGAACAGTTTTACATGACCCTGATGTGCCTCAAGCATTTAAAGAATAATAAGAGACACAGACACCAGATTGTCTCAGCCACTGTCAGAACGCTGTGATACATCCAGCGCCAGACTCCGCAGACAGGGAGCTGAAAGGTGTTAACAAAAACCCAAACCTAAGGATCAATCAAAGGGGAGGTTGGGGAGCAGGGCGGGAGGAACACTCTTTCTGCTCAAAGTTTCCAGAGGTTGAAAAGGTTTATTCAAATGAAAAGAACATGAAGATCCCTGCTCCCAATTGAGCAGAAAGGGAGCAGGGGTTGTGTAGCGCGGCTAATCCGGGAAAGGTTGGCGGGGATCGAAACGGCCCATGGAACCTCACACTGGCTCTTAGGGAATAATCTTCATCATCTGCAGTCTTAGGGTCAAACCAAGGCAGGTTCAGGAAAAAAAGAAAAATCTGCCTAAAAAATCCAAGACATAATTAATTAATTTCTGTGCAAGACAAGAGATGATTTTAACAATGGTCCCTGTGATTATTTTTTAAAATCTATGAACATAGGAAAAAGTTCGTTCTAGACAGCTTATCATTTTTAATGATACGTCCTACTTTAATTACGAAGAAATTCAGATCAGTTCATATGCTTGAATTTACAACTGTTAAAATTAGTGTGACAGAAACACACATTAGTAAAACGCTGATGAGGTAGGACAGGATAAGTGTGTGACACCAAGCACTGACATGTATGGGTTGCCAGTTTGTAGGAACTGAGAACATTAACTGAGAACTTCCAGAGCAATCCAGTTCTCCTCTTTCAAGAATTCTATTCCTGTATATTTATAGTCTGCATACAAAAACCATAACCACCTCCAAAACATTTACATTTGATGTAATATGTCCTGTTTCCCCTGCTATTGCACTCTTGACCTTTAGCTAATGAGCAGTTTTCTGGACTTGTCCAGACAGGTCTCTAGGAGGCCCTGTGGGTAACACCCAGACGACCCTTCCACCCTTACACCTTCCTCGAATAAGAAGTTTGATCCCAAATTCTTCGTTTACAGGGTCGTTTCGTTCAGATTTCACTGCGATTCTACATTTTTCTGGTTTACGTCTTGTATTCTCCTGGCACACATTTGCTTCTAAATAAATCCAGCCTGTTACATGCAGAGGAGAACAGGATTCCAGGCAAAATATCTGAAGACCAGAAGACTGCCAGAAAGCACTAGAAGCAGCTTTAATTCAGTGCTCAAGTGCACAGAGTAATACAAGTCAGTAAAAACTTGTCTTTTTCTGCTTTGCTAGGTGTGATATCAGGTCAGGAGACAGCACTCGTTTACACTATTAATATTAATACTGTTATGATTCTTGCTGATGCCAACAGGAGCGTAGAAGTGAAATACAACCCAGTGTGGCTGGACACACAACAGATGCACCTGAGCCAGCACCTGTTCGCCTTCCTACGTATTTTCACGACAAACCTCCTTTTTGAGCCGCTCATAAGTCGTCGTCCTATTTCAGGCTGAAACTCCTCAGACCCGTAAGCTCGAAATGAACATAAAGCTGAAGTTTGCAGCAGAGATACATCCCGGCTTGCAGCCAAAGACTAACGTTGTGATCGAGGTCCCAGGGTGCGGGGCACAGCGAGCAGAACGCTGTTCCTATAGCCAGTGCCGCAAAAATCAGTGCGTGTGAAATGGGAACCCGTGTATCGAGGCTGGTGGATTGCGATGAGACCCTGTACTCTGTTACAGCCCTGTCTGCAGGAACTGGGGGCGATTTAGTGAAATAACTGGGGGGGCAGGAGGGGAGAGCACCCGGCAACACGTTACAGTAATGTTGTCTAGAGAACATAAGGCCTGGACACAAAAGTCTGTGAGGTGAATAAGCCAAGCTCTTACCCTTCAAATTGTTTATTTAGATTACTATAAGATTTTTTTTGATGTAAACTTCAGCAATACTCTCAATCGAAAAGTATGCATTAAGCAGAAAGTAATCTTTAAACTTTTACTTCCTCTGCTGGAACTTCATTGAGGCGAAGCCAAGGACGGTGTGAGGAAGGAAAAAGCGGCCGTCACACCTGATGTGCCCTGGTGATGTGTCTGCTCAGCACACGGGCCGCGCTCTGAGGTTCTGGGTTTGGCCCCAGGAACGCCCCTGTCACAGCAGCCTCAAGGGAACTCAACAACCAAGGCTGATTTGTTAGTGCCCTCCGGAACACGCTTCTGCAGACCCTTTGTGCCAAAAAGATGAACCAGAGGAGGACCTGTCAAAAGTAGATATTAACAGGGCATAAAGGCGCCCAAAATGTCAGAGTGCTCACAGACCTAGTCACAGCTCAAAATAATCACCGCAACAGTCACGTCACCTCTAATTCCCGGGGGCTAATTAGAGACTGGCATTCAATTGCAGTTTTAAGATTTCCTCTGTATTCTTGCGTCATCAAAATCCTGATTTGCACATCAAGTAATGCTTTAACTAAAAAGAGAAGGTAATACATATCAGATGCATCTAAAATATGATCTACTAAATAAACAAAAAAAAATCACTCCAGTTTTCTAGAATTTATAAATTCTGCTGAATTACACAGATATGAGTCATCTACCAAAGCCAGGAAGCTAGCACAGCTTTACTCAGTATGAGGAGTAACATCTTATTTCACAAGATCTTCCTAAAAATCAGAAGTATTAGAGCCTGTAGAAGGAAGGTCTCTAAAACCAGGTGAACCGTTTTCAACAAATACCCAACTTCAGAACATAATCACCTTCTCTGATCACGAGTTTTCTACAAAAAAAACCCCACATTTTCTTCTGAATTTGCTCTTCACAACTACTTACAATTACTTACAACCTGACTTTTTCCCCCAAAGCCAGAATATCATTGGGCTGCCCTACAACATATGGACTGGGAAGAAAGGTGAAGGCACTAAGCGGAGCATCAGGAACTCACCTGAAATGGGAGTGATGACAAACAACCCGCAAACCAACAAGAATTACAACAACAACAGATCTGAAGGAAGAAATGCAATAAAAATGGGGTAAAATTATCCCTTGAGCAATGCTGGATGACACCCAGACTAAAAATCACTGAACAGTGGAGCTGTTCCAGTTTGTGCCGCAGGAACATCAAAATACTTCCTTCTCCTCCATAAACATCCTTCAGTTCTTCCTGGAAAACGGAAGAGTACCACATGCGACAAGGGTTCTGAAGCAGCGTGCTGAGCACCAAATGTGAACTATAATTCATAATTCATGCTCAATTAATTGTAATTTATAAGGAACGGGACTTGCTGTGGTGACTGACACTGCGGACACCTCGGCAGCCGGCAAAGACAGCAGCCTTCCCCCAATGAAGAGAAACAGCAATTCTCAGAATTGCGAAAGGCTGAGGAAAGCCCTGAACGAGAAGCAGAAATGAAAGCACATGAGGGTGGAGAACGTCATCTTTTCTCATGTAAATCCCACTGAAAACCGCCAAAGGGAGCCTATGTAATCTCTCAACCTTAGTTTGGCAAATGAGCAATTTCCAAGTGATACAACTGAAAGAGGAGAGACCTGGTATCTCCAGATATTCTGGAGTTATTCTTGCAGGACAGCCAGCGAGCAAACCCTCTGCTTTCAGGGGAAGCAGCTTCACCTTCATGCGCTGGTATTTTTGATAATCAGAAGGAAGAGTTAAAGACAAACTGGCTCACTACTCGATTCAGATTCCGACAAAGAGAAAACTGAAGTTAGAATCATTATGGCCACACACACAATTGATGGACCTGGATTCATCCTCTGTGCCCCGGGATGTGTTTATGGATATCAGAAAGCTGGACTGCATGGTTCACAATTTCTCAGCTCTATAAGCTGGCAAGAAGGGCAGAGACTTAATGAAACCTTGAAATCCTCTGCCTAATTTGTGTCAGGCCTCTATCAGAGATATGTAGAGATACCTTAAACTGCCTAGCGCATATTCAAATAAATGCTTGTGCTAAAAAAAATATATATATATAGAAGTACCACAATGAGAGAGGAGAATTATGTACAAAAGTCTCTTGTGTGTTTCTACCAATGGAATTTGGTTTATTCACCCCTGCCAATTAAAACTAAGGGGCAATATGGAATATATTTCTCAGTCTTTGGCAATATCACTTTAAAAGTCTCCCGCAGCCCTCAGTATTCCAGGGCTCTCCAGCCAGGAGCGGTTCAGCTGATTGCATTCCCACCTGCCAGAGCCTGGGGTGTTTGCTTTACTTTTTCCTCCCTTCCCACCTTCTCCTTTTTAACACCCATTTTCCATCTCCAGCCAGTAAAACCTGCCACGGCAAGCTGAGCTCAGCGCGAGTCGAGCACCGCTCTAGGAACATTTCTTGGAAAATCTCCTGGAAAACTATAATAACAGGCAGCGAGGCACTTTCCTCCTTCGAACACAGATTCCTGGCTGCTGGAACCAAACCCGCCGGGGCCCCAAAACCCGCCAGAACCCCAAAACCCGCCGGAGCCCCAAAACGAACCCGCCGGAGCCCCAAAACGAACCCGCCGGAGCCTCCGCCCGCGCCGCCAGGTGGCGCCGCAGCATCGGCTTCGGGGGCGCCGCGGGGACCGGGGGGACCCGGGAGGTCCGGGGGGACACGGGGGGACAACGGGGGCACCTGAGGAGGACTGGGGGGGGCCGGGGGGCCCCGGTGGTCCCGGGGCTCGGCCACCTCTCGGGAACGCGCCCCCAGCCTGAGCCGGCGCTTCAACCGGAACCAGGCGCCGCCCGCTGGTATCGAGGCTCATTTTGCTCCCCAAACCTGAAAGGGCGAGGAAGAGAAAAGGAAGAAGCGAAGGGGGGACCAGCCCAGACAGCGGCACGTTTGAACCTCCAGAAAGCGCGGGGCGAGCTGGCTTCGCTGTCCCGAGCCACTGAGTTTAATGACTAATTTGGGGAGGGGTGGCCGAAGCTCACAAACAGATCCTTTTCTCCCTTTTTTGCAACTTAACCCCACATTTCAGAATAGTAACTTAGGGAAACGTTGTCCTTCCCAAGATTTCATGTTTGTGCACTCTCATCCTAGGCTGCCACAGCAATGAAAAAAAATCTCAAAGCACTTCATAAAAAGAACATTTGTTTCCATGCCTGTTTTACCAGCAGAAAAGCTTCGACACACCACGGTAAAGCCATTTATCCAAATTACCCCAGACGAAGACAGAAAAACCAAGATGTTCTGCATTCCTGTCCAGAGCACTTCAGTGCCTCTTGGTAAATGGGAAAGGTGGAGAAACACCCCCTGGGAACTGACTCTCTAGTTGCGTTTTCCTCCTTGGTCTGCTCCTCAGTGCCTTTGGAAAGGGAAAATTAAACCCGCGACTATTGCAGCATGCATCCAGTTTTTAATCCAAACATGTCAAAAAGCTTTTTACCGGAGGTAAAACGGCCATATTCACACTTAATATCCATTCCCTGTGCCCCAAGTACATCACAGCCCTAACCGTGAGTTTTTTTCCTCTGTTCGGCAATGGAAGTAGTTGCAACGGCCTGATCCTGAAAAAGTACCCATGCATGACTAAGTTTAGTCAAATTCACAGTCCCACTGAATCCAATTAAACAACCCAAGAGCATACAGTTATTCATGTATTCGAGGCTGTGGACAGCTGGGTCCAACACTTCTTTTGGTCTGGTGCCAGTTACAGTAACCAGCCCTTTATCTGTATTTCATTTCTCAGCCACACAATTAAAAGTTAAATTCAAACCATCCTATTCCCAGTGAACCCTCAAGGATGAAACTTTTATAGGTCTTTAAATACATTATGTATCAACTACTTGTGTCTGTTTTCTAGCAAATCTCCCATGGATTCTGTGGGGAAAGCACAAAACAATGAATTATGTATTCAGGATTTTGTGCTGATCTCAGTGTGCAATTGTTACAGTGTTCAGAATAAAAAGAACATAGCTTTTTGATAATTAATTACACTAATTGCATTCACCTGGGAAAAAATAGATAGCACTACAAGGCAAACGGGGGTCAATAATATTAATATAGTTGATCACTAATCTTGCATACACAAGTACCAACCAGTTACGCAGAGTTAAACAGAGTCAGTGATAATTTGCATGAGGAATTCTGAACGCAGAGATAAATTAAACCTGTAGAAAGTAAGAGAAATGAAACCAAAACCTCGAAACTGAAACAGCGACGGGTTTTCCTTTTTTTCGGGTTGCGCTGAGGGACTTGTCACCAAGGCTGACAGGTGACACCTGAGGCTGCTGCGTGCCCTGAAGCGGAGCCACGTCACCTGGGCTGGGACACAGGCGCAGGCTGGGGCGCTGTGGTTCAAAGGGGAGCCCAAAGCCCCCAAGGGTATTCATGGAACGTGGCTCCGCGCTCCCCGCCGTGCAGGTGTTCCCTGCACGTGGCTGTACTGCCCGATCTCCAGCTTCAGCCAGACGCAGGTCACGCTGAGCACTGAACACGTGCAGGGCTGTTTCATGGGATTAGAGCTTAAAGGGGAATAGATGGAGGCTGAAGCAGTTCTGTTCGGTACTTCTCTCACGTCCCAGTTCGGCCGCAGAGCAGCCGAGCGAGGCAGAACGCGGCACGAAGGTCCCTGTGCTGCTGGGGGCACTGCTGAGGGTCCAGCACCGAGCGCCCAGACGCTGCGTGATGGGGTGAGCACGGCACAGTGCTCCTCCTCTGCAATGCCCAGGAAAAGCTGCTTTCTGCCCCCTTCAAGCAGCGATTCTCAGCAGCAACAACAACGCCGAGTGTTTTCAGTGGGGTCCGCGGTGGGCTGGCGGCTGCAGCAGCAGGTTAACCCCATGAGGAACGGGGTGCGATACAAAGGGGCACGTTTCTGGTCTGACACCTCTGCAAAGAGCCCCTCTCCACGTACTGGGCTGAGCTGCGCTATATTAACGTGTAAGAGAGATGGAAAAGCGGGTCTATTCACTTCTATGTGATGACAACCAGATGCTACAGTAGAACTTGGCCTAGAGACGGCTGGAAACGGGCTGTCTGCTCAGGGAACGCGGTCGGTCCCTGCACACGCAGGGAGGAACTGCTGGGGAAACCTCATTACTTAAGGAGGGTGGGGCGCTGGTCTCTCATCTCACAGAGGGGAAAACAAAAAATAGATGGAAACAGCCTTCACCACCACCGATTCACATGATATCGCACCAAACCGCAAAGAGAGGTAAATTTTGGACTGCTATTTTGGGAGCTCTTATTAACCTTCAGCACAGCAGAGCGTTTCCCCAGCCGTAGCAGCACAGCTCAATAGTCTTCCATGGGCTCGACAGCGCAGAGCTCGCCCGCGACTCCCCACCTCTCGCAGCCCCGTTCCCACCGCACGTTCTCCTCGGGCACGGCCAGGGCTGGCACATCCATCACAACCAAGCCCTGCAGCTGCTGAAGGGTGAGCTCTGCCCTTGCCCACTGACGTTGCTGTTCAGTTATCACAGACGATGCCGCTGCTCCCGACGCTCACGGCACAGCTGGGCGGGCCCTACACAGCCCTGCCCCCTGCCACACGACCCCATACACCATCGAGTAGTTCTGTGCTAATGGGTTATTGTCTCGCCAACCACTGCTCCTACGGCTCAAAAGCGCTTGACTCTCAGAAGGGTGGAAGCCAAACGTCTTGCCTAAGCTGAAGAACTATCATATGCTATTGAGAGTGCATTATTTTTAAACTGAGCAATGCTTGAAGACTGGAAAATTATCTGTAATGAAGTGTCTAGACCTCAGAAAGACTCCGGGACTCCTGTGTGGTTGTCAGATCAACAAGAACATGCAGGAAGTCACAGTCACGTCACAAACAGCCATGAGGAGCCTGTTCTGCTTACAGCACCCTTGTAAAAGGACAGTTTCTCATTCAAGGCCCCATTTGAAGCCCTCAGAACAAAGAGCAGGCTGATCCACCGGAGGCTGCGATCCGGCCCGAAACACAAGTGCTGTCAGTGAGCTGCAGGGATCCCAGGATGACTTTGCCTATGGGATCCATAGCTCGAGTTAACCTAACACGGCCATGGCCATCCCAGACCCTCGGGAGCATCATTCCCCACAACGGTTCTAACCTCGAAGATAACTCGAGCTCTCTTGTCACTCATCAGCCTTCCGATAAGTCTACGTCCTTATGTATTCTCTCTGCCAAAAGGCAACTTTTAAAATGCTATAAAATAAAACTGTGTACAAATTAAACAGTCAACACATTTTACTGCTGCTCAGTAACTAAAATGCTTTCACTGTGCTATGCAATCTATAACTGCTGAAATTACTTTCATATGTGTTTATAAGTCTTCCTGTATTTTCTCCTCATTACTCCAAATACATTTTAAAAGCTTGTTAAGATAGATTTGTTGGCGTTTTGTATCTAGCTGACTGTGCATGTTAAAGGCTTTGAGTGCGGGTTTCCCAACTTGAAACGCACTATTTTTCATGCTGCTTGTTAAAACACGTATCATTCCAACCATGTACATTAATTGGCTTGTCTAGGGAAGCGGGCCTGAGTTTATGAAGTCTGTCACCCTGCTTTGTAGCTTAATTATAAAATAAAATTATTTTCCTTTTCCCCGGTCAGACTATTTGCGCTGGACTATTTTCTTCTTCCTTGTGCTGCTGTTTCCAACCCCAGGGCTGTGTAACCGATGCCGCAGGTGCCGCTCCAGGGGCTGCTCCCCGGGCCCGTGGTTAACGCAGGTTCCTTAGCAAAGCGCCCTGACCCGCACGCGTGGGCGTCTGCGACACGCGGGGGAGAACCGCGTTCAAAATCGAGCCTGCCGTCTGCAATAAAGTCAAACGACTGCTTTTAAGCTACTGCGTGTTGACTTGTGATGTTCTGCACGTCCCAGCCACCCTGCAGCACAGCGGGGCTGCCACGCACCCCGAGCCCCAGCGAACAGACGGCTCCAACCCCATTTCCAGGCAGAAAGAGACAGTAAAGCTGCAGAAACTCTGACCAGAACCAGCCCTCAGTGACAGGAGCGACAGCAAGCTCCTGTGAATTAAGCACCCACAACCCAAGAGACCGATCTGAATCCCCAAGGGTTAGTCCTGAGGGTTGGCTTTTCCAGGCCCAGGCCTTGCTGGCTGGTCCGGCTCAGCCGGGGGCCAAGCGCAGCCCATGCGGGGCTGGCCCAGAGCACAGGGAACCCTGGTGCTCGCTGCAAATAAATAAATAGATCAAAAGCCTTATTCCTACAACCCAAAATCTAATAAAGAAGGGATTTTTTTCAAAATATCCAGAACTATAGAAAGATTCCATGAAAATGAGCTTCCTTTGCTACGCCATCCTGCTGACGGCCTAAAGCCACAGGTCCTTCCCAGCAAGTCTCGGATCCCAAAACTCCCTCTGAACATCCCCACCTGGCAGGTTGGATTTAATGGCCGTTGTAAAACCGCAGGAACCAGAAGCACTGTAGAACTCTCAGAATACCCAGACATGCCCGAACCTCCTTCCCAGGCACACTGGGCACTGCACGGTTTAGAGGGCGGATCCTATAGCAAGTCTGAATTGTAAGCCAGGATCTTGACTCCCTGCTACCCAATCAATACCCCCAATTATTAAAAGCTCCAAGGTGCTTTTCCATAGCTCTTAGAGTCTTTAAGGATGGATAGAAAAGGGTAAGTACGCATCACTCATATGATCTTTTTTTTTCCCTTGCTGTGAAAAGCCCTCATCATTTAGGAAAGAAAAAAAAGCAAGGGATACAAATGGAACACAATATTTTTTCAGATAGAAATGAAAATTATCAAACTTCACAATACATATGCAACTGTAAACTTTGCTTCTTGCCACACAAAACCTAACTGCACTTTACAAAGAGATCAGTCTTAACCAAGAGAAATCTTCCAGCAAGCGCACCCCTCTATGAAAATACTCAGGTAAGTATCTGTATTTTACGAAAGGCACCGGGATGGTCGCAGTTCTCCCCCAGGCTGGGCCAGCCCACCCCGTATGTGCCAAAGAGTTATTGGCATCATCTGTAACCAGGCGTTCCATTAATGATTTAGGAAATCTGTTAATAGGAAATTAATTGGAATCAAGATCAGCCAATTGCACAGATTTTCCCCTTGATTAACACACTCGCTTATCGACAGGATGAATTACAAGCCGTGCCATTCACTGATGCGGCTGAGCCCCGCGGAACTCAGTGTGTTCGCAGTGCGGTGGCATTTACCGTGCCCAAGAACCAGCCTGGGATGGGGGGTCGCAAAGCTGGGGGACCAAACTAAGGGCTGATGGGGGACAGAGCGACGCTGCTCCCCCCACGCCTGCCCGGGGGTCGGCTCAGGGCTCTGGGTGCTGCAGGTCGGACCATCACCAAGTGCTGGTATTTCCCCCGCCATCACGGCTAGGGGCAGATTTCCTCTTTCCTATATTTGTAATTTCGCAGACCAGCCGGTGAAGTCACTGAACTCAGACCAGCACGTGTGGGATCAGCCCGGGCCAGCGGGAGCTGCAGGGCTGGGGGTGCTCTCCTTTCTCCCACCCGTGTCTTTCGAGAGAGCGGGCCTGAAAACAGCCCAGCAAACGCCAACAGGTACGTGGATATTTGCTTCTTTAGTCCCACAAGTGCGACCAAGTTACTTCAGAATAAAACCCTAATAGAATTGCCCCAAGCGTTTGGAGTCGGCCTCGTGCTGCTCCGCCATGGCTACGCTCGCCGGCGCTTGGCCGTGTCCCTTCAGGGGCCTGTTTTCATCCGAGCTCAGTGTCTTACAATTTCACATTAAATACAGGGAATGCTAACGAGAAAGCCCTATAGCTGCTGGGGCTGGTCTGTAGCACGGAACGACAGGTCCCGAAGGAGCGGATCAGACTCCCCTCTAGCGTGACAGGTCCAGCCCTGTGGTAGTGGCTCTTCTGACACGTTCCCGATGCGGAAGGACAGCCTTTTATCTCCGCTGAGAGGAGGTGGCTGGAAGAAGCTAATGATCGGTTTTGCTTTTGCACGGAGAGGAACGAGCCGCAAATGACCTGCTGTCAGCAGGAGGCTGAGGCCACAGCAAAGGCAGAGCTGTGAGGCTGGGCTGGAAACAAGATGTGCCTCGAATGGAGAATACAGCGCTTGAAGGGTGCTGAGCCTCTTCAGGCAGAAAAGATTTGGCAGAAGAGATGTCTGCGTAAGTGACGTCTTTATAAACAGGGATATATGGAGATGAGAAGTTGCTCCTAGAGCTCTAAGAAAACGAAGAGTTATCGTTTGAAGGAAAAAAGGAAAAAGGGATGCCAGGCTGTCCCCCTACCTTGCAGGAAAAATATTACTGCAGGAGGGAGATGTCACTGCCACGCCAGAGGGCGACGACTCAAGTGGTGCCACCGCATGACATTTGATCTGCTGTAGCTGTGGGTTTCTGTGAAAACGAGCGCTTTGTGTGCCCTCCAGCAGTTTGCTCCTGCTCCACGTTCCTGTGCCCTTGCTTGTGCTGAGTTGGATGGTTTGATGACCGGGCTGAGCGCAGGGAAAGGCAGGGCCTGGGACTTTGTGGCGGTTTTTTTTTAGTAAGACAGGAATTAGACAAAGCAGGACATTTAGACAAAGCAGGAATCTCAGATATAGTGATAAGGTGCCTGGAGTTTCCCACAGGCCTATGTAGTCTAACACAGGTTCTACTCATCAAGCACACAAGGTCAGTAAAACAATGAGTGTGATGTACGTGCTTTTTCTACGGACAGGTGCAAGTCACTTTGAGCGTATTTACATTTAACTGAACTCCTCGCCAATCTCGCGCAACATTCCCATACAGTGCTCAAACACTCTGAAAAACAGAAACAACGCTAAGAAAGTGAAAACTGGAGATAAGCGGGAAAAGGCGTGCAAAACAGCAGAGAGGTGCATTAATACACCCCAATTCCAGGCAATAGATCTGATTCTCCTCCTGCTCGTATGGGACGAACTCCATCAGCTTCACTCACTTTGCTTTGGACCAACTCCGAACCCACTCAGGATTTGTTAAAAACCCCACAGCCCACCTCAAACCCGGGCTGTCAGTCACGCCCCGCTGCCGAGTTCATGGATCTGTGGGCTTGGGGGAGAACAAACACGTGTGACCTGCAAAATTCCGAAGGCGGATCATGTGCAAAGAAGTTACCAGACAGGCTGCGTCCCACGATGGGTGTAGGTGAGTTTTTAAAATGATTCTGTATTTGGTTATTCGCTCCTTTGAGTTCATCGTATCTTAGATGGTATTTCCCCTTGAAACTTTCTTTAAGCAGTTTTTTAAGTAGCAGCAGAAATCCCTTGGATTCTTTTTGACACCTGATCTCCATCGTCACTGAGAGGACAAGAGGTCTGCCTTCAAATCTTGCATTGCTCATCTTTTAAACTAAAAACTGGCAAAATCTTCTGCTAATGGCGGCAGAAACATCCGCCTGCTAATTTGCTTCTGAATGATTTAAAAAAAACGTTACCGGCATCTTGGAGAAATAACTGTTTAAGAAGTCTACACAATCTGATATTTTTATTATTGTTTGGTTTTTACACAACACAGGTGTCCCCAGTGTTTAAAGGGGATGCTCATCATTTATGTAGCACTTTACATTTTAAAGACTCACCGAAACACGAACTGTCTAATCCCGCAAAATCCCCGTTTGGAAGACAAGTATTGTTATTTTTGTTATTTTTGCTCTACAGCGAGAAACACTCAGAGTTCTCATGTGTTTATTTTCAGGCCTCAAGTTGAGGAAGACAAAGCAGCGATGCCTCCATCCTGGAGCTGCTGCCCTGTCTATCAAACCAAGGGAAAACGGTTTCTCATTTCACACAGACACTACCATCTCCAATTTCCCAGCTGTCATCTGACAGATACGAGCATCGGGAGAGAAAAATAAAACAAGCATAGTGTATAAATAACCCTAGGGACCAAATTTTGCAGCCTCTAAAAATCAGTGATGTGCAATTCTTTGTTTGCTGAGGTGAGCAAGTACAGAGGGAGAACCGTACACAACAATTATGTCGAAACACCGCACGGCGCTTCAGCTTTAAATAGCTCAGAGGGGCAAAGCACAAGTGCAAGTAGCTCTGAAATGAAAAGAGACATTTTCAGCTGCTTTTTTTCTCGGGAGAGGTGGAGGCGATGGGCATGGCAGCGGGGGGTGCACAGCGCTAGGAAAGCCCAGAGCAGCTGCGGACACCCCGGGGGTGGCACCGCCAACCTCAACCACGGGCTCTGCAGGGACCGAACGGAACCGTCGTTCCCAGAGTTTCTCATTAAAAAGCTCAAAAAGACGAAATCAGTGAGTTTTATTCCACAGAGTACTTCTATTAAAACCCAGTGGGATGCTGGAACACACACATGTAAGAGCCGCCGCGGTTTCTCGCTGGTTGTGGGGGACGTTTGGTGGGGAGGGAGAGGTCCCATTGTGGGGATGGCTCTGGAGGGGCCACCGGCAACACAACAGCGCTCTTAACAAAACACCTCCCCTGGCACAACCTGCAAAACCCACCCCAAATATACCCCTCTCCTCCTTGAGACCAAAAACTCAACACTGTATAAAACCAGATCCCAACATCTGGCTATTTGTCATTGTTTTCACAGCAATGTCTATCAGCAACTGCACCGAATTTCTCACCAGCATCCTCCACTCTTCCAAATTTCTTCAAGTCATTTGACAGATGTCCTCCTTCCCCCCTTGACTCATTCTCTTAAGGCACATTTTGAATAATTTACAGTCACGACCTCCCCACTAATCCCAAAGACCTCAGTTCACTCTGCCATAGACTCTGCTCCCAACCACCCAGCCCTAAGCCCGGGTTAAAGAGCCAAGTAAAAAGAGCACAAGGAAAAAAAACAGGAAGGCTTTAAGTAGCAGAATCATTCCAATAATTTCTTATAAACAACATTTTCCAAACCATGCCTGTAAATGTCAATTCGCAACACCCAAGGAGGCGGAGGTACATGGCGTTTAGCAGGGAAACCTGCCTGGGACACCAGGACAGCACCGCGGGTGACAGCAGGAGAAACCGTCGTGAGCGGCAAGTGAAAACACCACAAAAACTTCTTTTTGACCTCAAAATCAATTACAAAAATTACCTGACAGTTCCGCTCAAACACTGGCGGTTTGCTGCAGAACGAGTGCAGATATAAGCCACAGCAGAGCTCACCCCCCACAAGCTGCTCTGCCGAGCCGGGGCTGGGGGACCCCTGCTGGTGACACTGGTTTCACCCCTGCTGGTGACACTGGTTTTACCCCCGCTGGTGACACTGGTTTCACCCCCGCTGGTGACACTGGTTTTACCCCTGCTGGTGACACTGGTTTTACCCCCGATGGTGACACTGGTTTTACCCCATGGACCATCGGAGCCACAGCTGGTGGGGACAGATGAGTCCTTACGCTGGGCAGCTCAGAGGCCACAAACCCCTTTTTTCCAAAACCCCTGTTGTGTTTTTTGTTTTAATTATTTGCCTTTTCCCTGTGCATCCGGCTTCTTCGCCTGAATTCAGAATTTAAAACATTCAACAAAATGAGAAAGTCGTTTCCTCTTGCAATGCTGATAATTTCAAGCCAGTGGTAAATATCCTAACACGTAAGGTAGTAGAACCAAGAGCTCGGTCTCTTCAAGCGCGTGGAAAGGTGAACCGGCTCGGCAGATGGAGCCTTCCCTGCGCCAGAGGCCAGTCCTGCCCTCTGCATCCCAAGCAGGGCTGGGAACCCGCTGGAACCATATAAAGATTTATACCCCATTAAGCTTGTTCTAATCCCCACCTGGAAAATACGAAATGTTCTCCACGGAGCACTCACACCACAGAAATCCCTGGTGGCAGACAGAAGGGGCATATGTTTAATGACTAGAGAGGATAGACCGGTATTTTTAAGACAAATTGAGGCAGTGAGGACTATAGAGCAATCAGATCTATTTAAGGATCAGCTTGGGAGTTTTTACAACTACAAATAGAAATAGGATTTTGCTGTAAGCATGCTATAAATGTGGAGCCACAGCAGGCAGGGGGGCATTTTTGCAGCATTTATAAAGACATCGAAGTATGGAAGATAACTCCAGAAATAAGCTTTAGTTCTCCAAGAAAATTTACAAGTGCTAGGAAGTTTCACAAACATTCGAAAGGTGTGGGGTCTTCCCATCTGCCATGTAACAAAAGCACTGCTCTGCCTACAGTAACGTTATAAAAGCTACTTCCTAAATAGAGCAGGAATTACATTTCTTGACAATTACCGAGCACGTCCCAGCAGCAAAGAGCCTCCGGTCCAGACCGCCAGCGGCATCTGGGCACTTGCTGACCGTGAGCAAAGGAGGGAAACTTAGAATCACAGAATCATTCTGGTTGGAA
>VWYH01008318.1:529306-578242 GCA_013399365.1 Pampusana beccarii
GGGAAGAAATTGTTCCCAGATCCAACCTCAACCTCCCCTGGTGCAACTTGAGGCCGTTTCCTCTGCTCCTGGCGCTTGTTCCTGGGGAGCAGAGCCCGACCCCCCATGCTCCAAGCTCCTTTCAGGCAGTTCAGAGATCAGAAGGTCTCCCCTCAGCTCCTGTTCTCCAGCTGAACCCCCAGCTCCCTCAGCCCGAGTGCAGCAGTGAAGGAGATGAGGGGGGTGAGAAGAATGTTTCATCCTACAACCTCCGATTTTCAAGGATCTCGCCCACAGCGCGTCACAGCAGGACAGCAGAGCTGCCAGACCCAGGGTCAGCACCCCCCCAGCTCTCGGGGAGCACCCCAAATCCCACAGCTCTGCACAGCCACTGAACTGCGAGAAACAGCCGCAAACAGGGTTATCACACCCTTCCCTTGATGATGAGGGAGGGGGAAGTCAAGAAGGGCACCAGATGGCAGACGCCAGCGGTAGGTCAGAAATCTGTCCCCATCCACGAAGGGGCAGCTGGAGCCGCTGCTGCCCCTAGAGTAACGTGGGGGGAGTCACGCTGGTGCCAGACGAGGCAGCTTCGCCGCAGACAGTAAAACAGCCGCACGGCAGCTCGCTAAGAGCCGTCCTCGCTGCTCCTGACGCACCGTGCTGCACAGAAACGCCTTCGGTAGCCGCAGCCTCTCCCCTCCTCCCGTTCCCCCTTCCAGCCAGGCGCCGGGACAGGAGCCAGCGGGCTCCCACACCCCACCCTGAGCCCCTTGCCGTGACAAACCCGGCCCTGCAGGGCTGGTGCGGGTGTGCAGCACCACCCCGCGCAGGGCCCGAGCCCCCGGCCGCCCCCCATTAATTGCTGCCACCCATTAGAGGTCATTAGCACAACGCCCACGCCACAAAAGCATTCACCAAAGGCTGGCAAACGCTTTCACTCGAGCTTAGATAAGGTGGTGTTAATAAAATCAAGGGCGCTGGTCTAACGCTTACGGATGTGCGGTGTGGTTTTGGAACAACCTCTGCCGACGGAGCCCCGCGGTTTGCACAGAGCAGCACCCCCGTGCTCGCTGCCCGGCCAAATGCCGCATCCCACCAGTGCAAAAGTCACGAGTGACATGTGGGATGCTGTAATACCTCTCCGTGGAGGCACAGGAATACCATCAGTGTCACGTATTTACGTTAGTTTGCGCTCAGAAGCTTGGAAGGAAATAAGGGTCTTGTTATGCTGAAGAGCTGTGGCAGAAAAGACACATTTTTATCCTCATGAGATCTTCTCTCCTAAGGAGCTGAATGTGAGACGTACACCATAAAAAGCAACCGGCAGAAAGATGTGAAGCGTTCTTTACATTTGCATTTTTCTCAGTTCGCCTCTCAGCCACCACGAATTTCACAACCTGAGCTCGCTGCGCAGGAGCCCTTCTGAAAACTTCGAGAAAAACCTACTTGTGCAACCAGTGGCCCAGCCGAAAGGGCTTTAACAAACCTCAAAGTGGTGTCATGCAAGCAGGGACGAATGAATGCGAGGAGACCAAAGCGATCCAGACAATAACTTGTAGTAGATCTCTGTCAAGAGCTGCAGGTAAGATAAATTCAAGCCTGAAAACTGGGAGTGTAGGGAAATATTTACACTTTTACAAAAGTTAACGAACCTTTCCAAAATGCCCCAGATGTTTTAGTTTCAATTCACTTTGAATTTTGGACCACAGGTGCAGGTTTTCTGCTGTTTCCCCCAAATATGTTCCCACAGACTGACTTACATTGTTCCTTAGGAGAAAAAGGGTTTGAGATGTGTTACTGAGCCTCTCTGCACATCGTGTGTAAATCCAGGTCTAACTACGGTACTGCATCTACATTTAAGACATGACTAAGCTATCTGTACATCTCAAGCTTCACTGTAACAATCCTTTCTCCTTTGAACAACTGAACCAAGAATCCTTGAGTCATTTTGGCATTTTCAGCGGCTTTTAAGGACCAAGAGCACATCTCAGGTTTGGCTCTTCATACCTGGCTGGGGCAAGAGGGACGGGCGCAGATACCCAGAGCTTTGCTTTGCTTTGCCAGCACAGCCAAGGCTTCCAAAGAGAAGGAACTTTGCACAGCACACGAAAATACTTATTCCGCAGCATCAGCATTCTCTACTGTAACATTTGTCTTCTTCCAGGAGAAAAGCCTGGACACAAAGGAGCAAACCGAGAGCTCTGGAGAAGCAGAATGTCCTGAGAGACGGAGAAGTCTGGGCCGTCACCTCTGCTGCCACTCACACAGGCCAAGGAAGGCACATCCCCACACACAGCTGAATTTCGTAAATCACATACCGAAGGCTACCTTTATGGATCTCTGTTCCGCTTTAGCCTGTGAACAGACACATCTCCCTGCCAGCACATCGGCTTATTTTTTCCATGGCGAACTTTTCTTGCACATTACATCACGCTCTCAGACACTTGGATGTTCTTCAAGTTTCTGAAGTCTGTCGTTCTGGCTCTCAGTTTTACTCAGGGAAGTGCAATCCAGCAAACCCCACTTAACTTCTCCCACTTGTGCATCTTAAAGTGAAGAGCTGACCCAGGTAAGCAGGGGCCGGGGAAGGAACAGGTTCCTCCAGCACAACAAACCTCCGTGGTGTTCACGTCGGTGCAAACTATTATATAATCTAAACACAGATTTCCTGCGCTTTCTTAGTGCTTGCCGAGATGCGGTTCTCTCCCCAGACAAACGGCTTTGGTAACAGCCCAGGCTGTTAAAACCAGCCCCGCAGCGTCCGGCTCCGGCAGCATCAGCAGCAAATGGGAGAACACGACGATATTTATTTTTTACAGCTGAGAACTTTGATAAACAGCGACAGGCAGCGAAGGCCAGTCGATTTATATTTCTTCCAGTATATATTCTTAAGAATGGCAGTCACCATTATGGAAGCTATCAAAAAGCTAGCTCTGACCTTAAATAAGTGTGCTCCTATGTCAGCAGTTCCAGGAAGGAGAATTTATGAGGCAGATGCTAAATTCAGGGAAGGAAGAAAAGTTGGGTTACTCTTGCTAGAGATGCAGTCTGAGTTCACAGCCAGGATGCAGCCACCGATATTCAGCCATTTGGTTTAACTCCTTGTGCTCCTTTAGGATAACAACTTAATCGCCCTGAATGTTTGAGTGAGGGCAGCATGGGCTCCCTTCCGCACACCCTCTGAACACCCGCACGCAAACCGCAGGCGCTGGGTGTGCGGGGTCAGCTCCTCACACCTGTGTCCCTCAACTTCATGTACAGAGCGGGGAGGAACACAACTAATTCTGGGACTTCAGAGACAAGAAAAATTGCTGGAGGAGCATCCTTAGGGAGCAGGTTTGCTACCTTTTCAATATGCTTTCCTTGTTAAAATTTTTGCATAATAACAGAAAATCTTTCCTATCTCCTTTGATATTTCAGAGGATAAAATCATTCGTTAATGGTTTGTTTGGTCTAAGTATGCCATTCTTCTGCAAAAATGGAATCCCAGCCACAGCACAAGGTGTCGGTCAATTCATTTACATCTCTTCCTGCTTTAACAGTGCTTTGCAGAAAATGCTCATCTATTTTCATGAAGCCAGCTGAAAATTAAATTGCTCAGATTTCTTTTATATATTAATTTGGAAAAAAATAAATCACTAAATTACTTGGCCCTCCCTTCAGCTTTATTGCATTTTTTATCATTCATTAAATGGACTTATTTTAAGTTCATTTGCAAGCAAAGTGGTGTTAACTTAAGACCCATTCATCATTTTCTTTGTAATAAAATACCAATGAATGTAAACTAATTACGGAAGTAGAAGAAAAGAATTGACACTTTTTTCCCCTATCAAAAAGATACTTGGAAAAAAAAAAGGCAAAAGAAACCACACAAAAAAATGAAACCAAAAGCAGATAGTTTTCTAAGCAGGCCAGTCAAGCGGGCAGCGTTGCATCACCTAAACACAGCACTGCTAATGGTGGGACAACACGTCACGCTGTCGGCTTACCCTGCCACCTCCTGCTTTGCCCCAAGAAATCCCAGATTATTGCTGTTCTCAGCTCCTGTTCCTCCTGCTTCCCTCTCGTTTGATTAACTTAAAAGCAATCTAAACCCCAAGACAGCTCTACGCAGGGCAGGGCACAACAGCCCCTGCACGTCGCTGCCCCCCAGCACAGCCCTGCCAGCTCCCAACACGTCTCCAATTTTAATTCGCTCTTATTTTAAGGCATCAATCTTTTTTTTAAACCAAGTCACGAGGAGAACGAGCCTATTTATTATTTTAATAAACCAAAGCAAATCTGCAGAGAACGCCCGGTCTGTTCACTCTCAGCACATCACAGCACATCCAGCACAGTGGGAACGCTGACCTGAGCGGGGGCAAGCGAGAAAACTGGGGCACAAAACTCACTGTACAGGGACAGCCCGCTTCAGAAAGATGTTACACGTAGTGTAACCAGCAGTGGCAAGAGAGGTGGCCCAGTGAATAGATCAGTTTGACCTGCAGGTCTGTGAAATTCAGACTGGATGTCAGGAAAAACTTGTTCCCCAAAGGGCTGTGGGGCATTGGAACAGGCTGCCCAGGGCAGTGCTGGAGTCACCATCCCTGGAGGGGTTGGACAGACGGAGATGAGGTTCTCAGGGACATTTTAGTGCTAGAGTTAGGTTATGGTTGAACTTGATGATCTTGAGGGTCTCTTCCAATTGAAATGATCCTATGGAATAGTAAACAGCCACCTGTGGGGTCAGCGCTGGTGTTCCATGCCCCCCCTGCACTCAGTCGGCTGCAAGAGCATCAGTTGTGGCTGATGAAGAGCAGGTGTGGGAGGCAGTGCCCCCAGAACCTCGAGCGGGAACGCTCCCTGTCACCACGGAGTGACCGCGCCTCTGCCGCGAGCTCCCCCGGCTGGGGACGGCTCCCCCGGGGCAGCCGGTGCCACCAGGCGGGACCCCCGAGAGGTGACGTGTGTCCAGCTGCTGTGCACCTGCCCGGGCAGGTCCGCTCTGCAGAGCTCCGGAGCCGCCAGCACAGGGGCTGCACTCGGTGATGTCTCCCAACCCAGCCTTTCCTCCCTCCCACACACGTTTTTTTCTCAAGCCTTACATTGCTTCAACCACCCTTGTGACTGAAGTTCTTTGATTGTGATGGGCTCTGCTCCTGAGTCACCCTAACACGACACTGTCAGTGACAACCACGAACAAAGATGTTCAACCTCCCTGGCCCCAGTACCGACACCAGGGGACATGACCAGTGCCTGGACATCGTGCCTGACCACAACTTCTTGTCATCACCAAGAATTCTCTAGGGCAGTCACCAGAGAACCGCAACCGGACTGAGAATGAGATTCGCTCAACACTGTGGCTGGCTGAATGTACTTTTTGCCAAGTAATAATTAAGTTACTTTTACCCTTTCATAGAACTGCTTTCATCTCTTCCCTGAGCCTCCTCTTTCACAGCCTGTGCACTTTGCAGGGATGCTCGTATTCAATTTTCCAGCACTCTTATTAGGGGCTTTTCTCCATCCCGCTGACAACCTGCCAAGCTAATAAGAATGAAGAAAGTGTGAAAGTGAATGAGTGTAAAAGCGTGTGACAGGTTTCTCCTTTGCTCTCCTCATGCTCACCCGGTACAAGTTCCTGAGATAAGAAGATCCAAAACCCACCTAATTAAGCTGCCCTCAGGACTCGGTAATTAGCAGTAGTTCCCGCAGGCAGCAGCCCCAGCCCCTCGGCAGCGCTGGGAGCACAGGGGTGGCAGCGTGTCATAGAATCATAGAATTGTTTGGTTGGAAGAGACCCTCAAGATCATCGAGTCCAACCACAACCCACCCCTGTCCCTGCCCCATGTCCTGAGAACCTCATCTCCGTCTGTCCAACCCCTCCAGGGATGGTGACTCCCCCACTGCCCTGGGCAGCCTGTGCCAATGCCCCACAGCCCTCTACAGGAAGAAATGTTTCCTAATGCCCAGTGTGAACCTTCCCTGGTAGCCCAGGGTGGTGTAAATCACATCATTTCAGAGCAAAGCTGACAACAAAAGGCACACGGGCAGCACAGGCTGTCCTCAGAGCACGGCACTGCCCACCTGCGCTGGAACACTGCCTGCCCGACAGCAAGGTCACATTTCATTCTAATTGTCATTCTGTTTGGTTGCAATGAAACCTCTTTACCACACATTTCATAAAGTACAATGCAATCAGAATTCATTTTCGTCCACGAATGGAAAATCTACAACCAAACCAAAAGAGGCAGGGGAAAGGAGGAACCTTTGTTGAACGTGATGACAGTGCACTAACACTTTCCATTAAAAACAAAACGAAACAAACCTCCAAAATGCTGAAACATTTCCAAATGAGCACACGTGGAAGCAGAAAAGGGCGCACAAAGCCTTGGCAGCGAGCGCGGTCCCCGCTCTGCCTCCCGTGCCCTGTGCGCTGCCCTCGCCCGGGGCACCGAGCACAGCTCTGAATGGAGGTCATCTATGAAAGCAGTGGAAATCGCCACTAGAAATACTATTTTAATGCATTAGACTTCTAATTCTTGTCCTAATTCCTTGAATAATCATCTTAATTGGTAAGGAAACAATTGGCCAATCCTTCTGCGTGTTACCACAACCCAGCGACCTTCCTTTGTTGCAACTCTCTGTTATCGACACAGAAAATGCAACTGCTCAAGTGCTGGTCACAGAACCACGTTTCATATTTCCTTCCACGGGAATGCATTTGTAGGGACACTAAAAAACAGCGTTTCATTCGTCGTATTTCTTTGATCTATAAATAGGAGACCTCCGTAGGGGATATATTTTTATTGCATTTGGAGCTATATGGATGCACTTATTCTAAAGTATAACCGAGTAACTTTCATCTCATTTTGAAGTTCTGCGCCTGCAAGGAGTGAGCGCACCAGGATGAAACGCCAAACCAGAAACCAGGAGGACCAGCTGACCCTGGGCTTTGCTGCCAGGACTCCGAGCTGCTCCACGGGGTTGCATTTTATTTACAGCCGCGACTCAAACTTATTTCCCTTGCACTTTTCTGGCGGCCTGCGGGAAAGGAGCTGAGTTTCAGCACCGCAGGACGTGCCCTGCTGCTGGCACCAAACACCCGCGCTGCAGACCCCCAGCTTCATACCATCTCACTAAAACCTTTTCTTTACGAAAGAAATCGCGCTTTTTCTTTTTTCCCCTAGATTTTCAAGTCCTATTCATAACTTCTACTTTCTATCCCTAGAAAACTCACTTGTTTGGACAACTTGGTCTTAAAAAAAAAAAACCTGCAAGGTTCTTATTCTCAAAATAATTTTTAAATGGCAGGCACGCAGCGTGGAGCGCATCACATAAAAGTCCCTGTCGCTTTTACTACCGACCCAAAGCACAACCTGGCGAACACAATAAAGGCAAACATACGCCAGCTTTTAGGATAATGCTACGACCCTAAGTCACCATTTAGTTTTGCTGCAAAAAAAACAGAGAAAAACCTGTATAGCATTCAAGAGGACAAGAGACTAGCGAGCTACATGTATTGACAGAGTATTTATAGTTGCGGCATTCAGGAATGCAAATTGAAATGAATCAATGCCAGCAGGGATGCCTAAAAGACATAAGTGAGAATTACAGCAATTAAGAATGTTGTCTCAAAGGAAATTAGAACAGTCCATTAATTACAAAGCCTTAAAGGAAAATGAATCAAAATGGGAAAGAAAGAAATTAAAATATCAGGAAATTAGCAGAAAAATAGAGGAATAGAAAAGATAATGGGGACACTAGGTATTACCCACCCTCTTTTTATTAACAACAAAGAAATTAAAACAGAAATGGTGATAGGAACTGAACCAGCATGAATAACAGAGCTGATATATTCTGCCATGAGATCAATGGCCAGCACGCTTAAGGTTTTGCTGATCTGTCTCCAATTTGTCATTAAATCCTGCAGAAACTGGTTCTTAAACTCAATCCAGTTAGTATAGCACAGAACTGACGCATTGAAAATTCTTGCTGGGCGGCTGGGACGTCCACGTGCTGGAAACCCCTGTTCCCAATGCCGTTGTGTGCCCTGCTCCTCACCAGCGGGAGGGTGAAACACCAACAGCCAACACCCTATACGGGATCTTGGATAAAACACACCACTCTCTACTGCTTGTGTGCTTTCAATTCTGTTTTGGGAGAATAAAACCTTAGCACGCCTGCTGTACCAGGAGCAGCTGTCACTGGTGACTGTGAGCGGAGCGGTGTCACAGTCACCTGTCACCCAGGACACTTAACAAAACTTCTGCGCTTCCCCTTAAAACAGCAGCTCCAGACAAAAATACAGGCACACGTACGAGTTTCCCTTAGCAGTTTTTCCAATAATTTTTGCCCGTTTGCCTAAAAGAGGCGAAAACGAACGCAGTGCAAGTGAGCCAGGAGCCCAGAGCAGCTGTGCAGGCCGCAGGGAGATCGGCATCGAGCGCCTGTGCAGCACCAGGGGCAGCACCGGGCAGGGACAGCGTGTGGGAGAAAGTCCTTCCTCCCAGACCTCAAACGGCTGGAGAACTCAGCGTGGCCGGTTTATACTAAGCTGGGGGGTTTTATTATTATATCTAAGCCAAATTTATTCATTTATTTATTTATTTTCAAAGCAAACTGCCTTACGAGGACGTGATTTCCATCTGCAGCTGAACATCAAGTACCGCTCGTGGTCCTCGTCTCTCTAGTGACCTCATCTCACAGCAAGCCTGGGGACAATTCCCCTCAGGAGAAACAGCCGTGAGTATTTCTGCACCTCAGATACCACATCCAGACCGAAAACACACAAATCCCGATGACAGGATCTGAATGGAAAGCCACGAACAGCTCACAAAGCAGAACCATTGATGCTCCTTGCTGATGGCCTCACGCCGGCGTGCTGATTCTCAAGTTCATGGAACAGGATTATGCAGCTTCTAAACCAAAACCCAGCCTTGGTTGTGGAAAGGTGTTTCTGCTTTTCCGAATCGCAACGCTTCGCCTTCCCTGCGTCAGGCCCAGCCGAATCCCAACGACGTTGCTGAAACAACCGCAGCTGCGTGACGGGTTTGGCGGCAGAGGTTTGGCTGTGGAAACCTGCAGAACTCCTGACAGAGGTGAGAGCACCACCTCCCGGGTCAGATGAACTTCACCCAAGAGCTGCGCCTGCATCTTTTCCGTCTGTACTCTAAAATCTCCTTTCAAATCATCGAATTTTGGTGACAGTTGAGGCATTCGATTGTTTCTTTAAGTGCGAATTCTGCATTCCTTCATCTGCTGGTTATATATGTTTAGTACGGATCGAACAGCACCCGCTGACTGGATGAATCATCTGCAGCCGAGTCACAAAACGGGAACGTAAGGACCTCCAGTGCTGCTGCTGAAATTGATGCTCCTGATGCTGCCAACTCAACTCCTGTCGCTGATCCTAATCAGCATCTCTTTAAAACTATTACAGCACTCAGGGCCATAAAACTACCAGGTGCGCTATATTTTGCACTGCTTCCCGTTTTTTCTACAGTCTTCCCTATGGGAATGGATTTATCGGTCCCATCAATCCCTCTAACAGTCTTTAGCATGGGAAGGAGATGTCACAGAATTTTAATGTCTCATATATTTTCTGAATTACGCAATCATTATAACCAGCTTGGCACAAAATACTGTTTTCATCAAACTCAGTATTTAAGGCAAAAATAGCATCTGTTAACTTAGCTGCAGATTAACGTAAATATATATGCATGCATGTATAAAAGATTTTTATTGTTTATTTAAAGGTCTTCTAAACTATACTTGCACGAGAACTTTATTCAAAAAGACACAACTTTTATCAGGCCAGATTGCTCTCTAGCAAAAGCTGGCACAGTGCATTACAGTCTGTAAATGTGAACCTGCCGAATCCAGCTCCACTGTGGGTCAGGAGACTTGAGAAAAAGGTGGGGTTTTTTTTAAAGGAGAACTCACATGAGCTAAAAGATGGCTCAGAAGTACAAGAGAGTTCCTCGGGTTTGGGGCACTTTCATACGGTTTGCTTGTTTTAGAGCAAATGTAAATTTTAACTGGAAGACAAAGGCAGCTTGTCAATTCTTAGTAATTTGAAGCGCATTAAATCGTTGAGTCTCATCTAACTGATTTTTGATAAAACACTGCCAGCATTCCTTTACAGTACTTTCAGGCCAACATCTATTTTTCACAGTGCTCTCGAGGAGGAGGCAGGTTAGATCTCACCGTCCCCTGCTCCGGACAGCGATGGACGGCAGGAAGGAACCAGCGCCGGCCACAGCCAAAAACCAGCGGGTACCAAAAGCTTAGCCCGGCTCCTGCCCCGGCAGATCCAGGCTTAGCTTGGGCTGAGCTTGCTCCCACGTCTGGTCCTGCCCTAAACAACCCACCAGGGTCCTGCCCAGTGAGCCCACAGAGCTGTCACCTCACAGATCACTCGGGTCTCAGGGAGACTGGACCGTCCTTCCCGCCTGCGGACACTCGTGTTTGATGGTACAGGGAACAGAGAAAAGTCAGATTCTGATTTACGGCATCCCTCCTTCTGTTACCTGCAACGCATATCGAACACATTGACAAATTCACAAGTCCATACATTTGCTCCTGCTTTTTAGTTTATATACCTTGCTATGGGCCTTGTGTGTGCACCAAGGAAGATTGATGATGAACTTCAGGACTGACTCCTTCACAGTTGACGTATACATATAGACATACATAGAATAAAATATAAAATAAAATATATATCTAAGGAACACTTTTACCTAGCTTTGCAATGCCGTGTTTTAGTCCCATCAGAAAGACCAAAGATCGCTCCTCCACCAGTGTGCCTAATTTTAAACCAGAACTGTGGAGCCTCTGATCCTCTCCATCTTGTGTTTGCAGCAAACCACAGTGAATGCAGCATGCACAAAAATGGAATTTTATTTTACTCTTGGCTTTTGAGATAAGCTAACGCAGGCAGCAGCAAACTAGGAGAGTCTTACACCAAGGTTACTTCTGCGTGAGGATTCGGGCAGCCGAGATCTGCAGCCAGTTCCAAGTCCAGCCCGTCTCAGAGGACACTGCCAGCAACGCGCTCCACAAGAAGTTTCCTATGTAAATGTTATCAGTAAAGGGCAGCAGTAGGTACACAGAAAACCACAACTGATGCTTGTTGACAAAAAACCCCAAAACTCTCAATCCCCATTATTGGTACAGAAATAAACCCCAGGCAGAACACTGAATCCACCCCCAGCAGCTGGTGTGAACAACTGTTCGCAGATGAGTCTGGTGGTGCTCAGCTTGGAAACAGCTGGAAAATGGAGCTGTGGGACAGCCTGGCTGAATCACAGAATCATAGAATTATTTTGGTTGGAAGAGACCCTCAAGATCATCGAGTCCAACCACAACCCACCCCTGGCACTGCCCCATGTCCTGAGAACCTCATCTCCGTCTGTCCAACCCTCCAGGGATGGGGACTCCAGCACTGCCCTGGGCAGCCTGTTCCAATGCCCCACAGCCCTTTGGGGAAGAAATTGTTCCCAGATCCAACCTCAACCTCCCCTGGTGCAACTTGAGGCCGTTTCCTCTCGTCCTATCACTTGCTACTTGGGAGAAGAGACCAACAACAAGTAAAATCAACAACTGCAGAAGTTTCCCCCCCTCTCTGTGGGAGCGGCAAGTGCTCCTGCCCTGCAGCCAGGAGACGAGCTCGTTCCACCGGGGCACAGAGCTCTGCAGGGTGATGCTGGCTGTGCCAGCTGCCCCAGGGCCGCCTCAGTCCCTGCACAGGCTACACGGGCCGGACGTGGCACTGAAATTCTTGCTGAGTATAAGACTCTGCCCATAAAGCTGCAAAAGCGGGTCCTGCTGCCGGAGTTTGTTCATCAGAGCCAGACATGAAAGAGGAAAGAAAAACAGACCAAGTAATTCAGCTGAGCAATTACAGACAAAGCCTTCGCCAGTTCCCCAATGCAGGCTTTGGAGAACTTAAGTAGGTTTGGAAAGTTCATGGGTCTGGCTTTGGTTCTCTAACCAGCAACTGTGAGCCTAAATCATTCATTTTCTTTAATTAAGGAGGGAAGAACGACTTCCTGTTTCAACAACATATTTCCCCAGTGCTGCTTTGGCCTTTTGGCACCATGATGTAAAAGAGAGAAACATGGTGAAAAAGACATCAAGACAGATTTCTTTCTGTGTTTGCTTTTAAATTTTCTGAAGTTCAGGGAGTTAATGCCATTCCCATTAATTGATTCTGAATTTTAGCAATAACTTTAATACTAATTACTGAGCGATTGCATCTCAGCCCTAAAAACTGTTAGGAAAATTTACCAAAGAACACTTGCCCCTCAGAAGCATGAAGAAGAAGTAAAACAAACACTAGCTTATTTTCCATAAAACATTATTATTGGCCCCAGGATGAATATGTTATATTTATAACTGATACAGACTTTCACACAGATTCATACATAAGAGGCTCAAATATTTCCACAAAGATTTTCATTGAAATTATTGCTTCTCTCCCTTTATATTTTCTCCATCTCCTTCAATACCCTTCAGGCCTCTCTACACCTCTACAAGTCCTCAGCCCCCAACCAGATGCCCAAACACCATGTCCCAACAGCAACCACTCTCCATTCCCAGCTCCTCCATCCTGCATTCCCGCTTCCCCACCGCCATGTCCTGGCCTCCCTCACACCTCCTTCCCCTGCTCCTATAGAACCACACAAGGGTTTGGGTCAAAGGGCCCTTCCCAGCTCCCCCAGTGCCCCCCCTGCCATGACAGGGACATCTTCACCAGCTCAGGTTGCTCAGAGCCCCGTCCAGCCTGGCCTGGGATGTCTCCAGGGATGGTTCAGCCACCACCTCTCTGGGAACCCGGGCCAGGCTCTCACCACCCTCAGGGCCAACAATTCCTTCCTCAGGTCTGGCCTGAATCTCCCTCCTTTAGTTTAAAACTATCACCCCTTGTCCTATCACAAAAGGCCCTGCTCAAAACTCTGTCCCCATCTTTCTTATCAGCCCCTTTTAAGTCTGGAAAGGTGCACTAAGGCCTCCCCGGAGCTTCTCTTCTCCAGCTGAACACCCCAACACCCTCAGCCTGTCACCACTGGATTTTGCGAAGTTGTCCTGTGGCCTGCACTGACCTCCCCGTTCCCCGCTCACCCCTTTGCTCCGCTCTGGCCCCGCAGTCCCAGCACCCCCGCTGACGGCCACCCAACACACACAGGTAGGGAATGAGACCTGGGTCTCCTTCACCCAGAGCTGCGAGTGCTTCAGGAGGCTCAGGCTGGTCCCACACGCTCAGCCAAGCAAAACTCACGGATATCTGAAAAATTCTGCCTCAGACTGCTGGCACCTCATCTTTGCTGCAGCTCAACATTCAGGCATTAAATTCTCCCCTAAATTCTGGTTTTCTCATTGGTAGCACGACATAAGGAGAGACATGAACCAGGAAGAAAGCGACGTTCAGGTTGTTAATCAGCATCAGCAGCGCAGCATCCCCTGGCCATGCCTCTGTAAACTAACCATGGGCATGTGCCAGGCAGCCGTCTGAACGCACAACAGAGCGAGAAAAGTAGAAGCAGCCTAACCTCAACTTAACAAAAAGCCTCTGCTCAAAGAAATTACTCCAAAAAGAGAGCGCGGTACAAATGAAACTAAGGATGTTCCAGCTGTGAGTATTCAGGTCACGAGGTACCATTCTTTCCCACTTAAGGGTTAAGGAAAGGTTTCTAAACCCTGTGAATGCCTTGGCTTTGAATATTAATTTTTTTCTCACCTTTCTGTAGTCAAGTTTTCTATGAGATATTTAGTGTGAGAGTTTAGACCAGCCATCTATGAACACGTTAGGCCTGAAGAAATTCCTGCTTCTACCATTCCCTCCTTCCCCATAATGCCAAATAATTAGGCATTAGCATTTCGAATACTTGTCATATCGAACGTGGGTTAATTTGCTTTTCTGCGTGAAGAGGAGGAAAGGAAGGTCTCCCTGTCAGAGATCTCCCCAGGTACCTAATGCACGATCCTGCCTGTTGTACGTTGGCCGCCTTGTGCTGGTAACAGCCAGCTAAAAATCAGCTGCCAAACTAACAACCCCACTGCTACTGTGGATCGGCGTCCTGTGCTTCAGTACAAACGGCAACCAATTCATTAACTGCCTACCGTCAATTATTAATTGCAATTAATTACAATATTCCATATTCCGGGGTTTCTACAGGCACAGCTTTCAGTTAAGTCAATTCACCGATTTTGGAAACATTATTTTTTCATGTGTTCAAAACTCCCCCTGTTCATACATCATGCTATCAGCCAAGCTATTCTGCTGTCTTCTGTAAACCAAGAACCGATGGGAAGAAAGCTGGTCTGGCAGCACATGGGGCCCATGGTTCAGGGAGCTGGGGTCCCAGCCCCGTTCAGCCACCCTGCACCCACAGGACAGGAGACAAAGCTCTGTCACCAGTCCTGCTCAAAAGCAGAGGCTCCAGACCCCGCGGTGGGACGGTAATCGGGGCCTTTGGAGCTTGTCTGGCACAACACAGCCAGACTTGGAAGTGTGTTTGTGTTTCCCTGATGACCCTGATTCTCGCTCACCTGTACCTTCTGCTGTAGCATCAGAAGAGGTTGCGTGTCAAAGGAAAAATATATTTTTCCCTTTCTTTGTACAGGTAAAAAAGGCCGGCGCAAGCTGCTAGCAGTGAAGAGTGAGGTCCACTGATTCTAAATCAAAGCCTAAATACGTTGCTGTTCCCTTTCATTCAGCAATTTCTACCCTCCTTCTTCTCACACAACAGGATCTCCTGAACCTGGACCAACGTGACGGCCTCATCGGGAGGGACAACAGCCTGAACGCAGAAACAGAAAGACTTCTTCTGTAATTGCATAGCCAAGAAATATCCAAGACACTTCTCCTTTCTTTTCTTTGAGTTCTAAAAAATTACCCTGGTTATCTTTTTCCACCTGGTAGCTTTTGATTTCACTGGGAAGGGGAATTATCAGATCTCCATTCCTCTGCTCTCATCACATGATTTTCTCAGGTGTCTGAGCTCTAATGACAACCCAAATGATTTCACAGAACCTAAAATTCAGAAGACGTTATTTGCTTACAAAATCTGACTGCCCTCCTCTTCTGCTCTGTAAAGCACAAACGGTTAAATAGATAAATAAATGTTTACCCCTCAACCAAGCTCAGCACTGGGGGTGCCTACACCACTGTGGCTCCCCAGAGATCATTATCAACATCTGGGACCAGAAGAGGACCAAGGCACAGTGGCACCGGAGCCTTTGCAATGCATGAGAACTGATGGACAGACGGGTTTGTAGCACTCGGCAGAGGCAAACAGCCCCCTCAGGGTAGGCGACGCAGCTTTCTGCTGCTGAAAACTCTGTTTCTTTATTACGTGGTGACATTTTGCATTTATCTCAAGTAGTCAGAAGATGGTTTTGGGCATATGTTACTTCAAAGCTGGAAGAAATTAATGTTGGAAGGGTTTCCTATGCAAATGAAGAAAGGACAGAGGGCTGATAGAAGATCTTGTGTTAAATGTGAATTATTAACTCGATCCGATGATAAACAGAACTGTCTTTGCACACTTGTGTTGGCCACATCATGCGGTGGAGAACATCTGGCCCTGCATTGTGAACACTTGGCTCCTCACCCTGGCACTCCTCCCGCTGATGGTTTTAACTGGCCATATTCGCTGCTTTTATTCCTTTTTGATAGCAAATGTTCTGCTAGTAACAACACAGTTAATGGATAGGAAAGATCTGTTTCTGAGTATTTTGGATAATGTAGCTTCTCGGTTATTATGAAGTCATATTATTTTATAGACTCACTATCTCAGGCTTTCTTTTATGTCCCTTGAATTTGTGTGCACAGCGTCCTAAAGCACAACAGTACACGAGCTCTCTACCAAACACATAGAGATCATTACCACGGGAAAATACCTGGAAAAATCTTCTTATAACTTTTTAATGAAGATTTGCACTTATTTTTGAAGGTTTTGTCTGAAGACTTCGGCAACTGCTGCATAGACAAAACTGAAATGTATTAAATATGCAAGGAAGTACTAATGTAACATGAAGTTTCAATGACTAAAGTTATAATGTCAGAAAAATGTCACGAAAAAATGTTAGATTTCAAGAACAAGCAGCCATCTGTAATACATTTAACAAACAACAATGCAGTACAGCTCCACATCCAGTAATACGAATGTTTGATGCCATCTGAGATGTCTAAACAAAGTCTATATAAATAAAAATTGAACTGAACTAGGAAGAATCAAGACAACATGCCCAAATCCCCTGAACTATTTCCAAGTCTCCAGAAACAGCTTCAGCGAATGTCAAACTTTTTTTTGAGGTCTTTTTTCCACCACACGCTTTTCCCCACTGTTGCTATCGGGGGTAGCAGTGGTGAGCGAGGGTGACAAAACGCTTTGGTAAGGGAGGGCATGGACCAGGTGGTGCAACTGGAGATGCCATATTCCTGATTTGCCCTGGGGGAAACCCCAGCAACACACCTGGAGCTCTCTGAACACACCGGGTGGACATCTGAGCTTCAGACAGCGGAGCTGCACATCTGCTCCTCAGCGAGGAATTCTCAACTCCTCCTCCCAAAGCACAGCAGCTACCACCCAGCAAACAGAGACACCACCAGCCCCGTGCCCTCTGCCCAGCGGGACAGCCGGGCAGTGCCCTGGTTCTGTTCAGTGCTCTGGTTTTGGGCAGCGCTGCCCACAGAAAGCAAAGACGCTCCCAAGCTGTCCTACACAAATCCTCCCCGCGCCGCTGCTGGAACCCAGGAGATGCAAAACGGGTCCTCCGAGGTCCCAGGGACACGCTGATCAGCCAGTGTGCCCGGAGGGTGCTCCTCCAGCAATCGTGTATCATGTCATACACCATATACCATTTCCTTCCTTCCCTTCCATCGTTGGGAGGGAAGTCCAGTGCTCAGCAGCTGGAGTTACTCGTTAAACAACATCTGTTTAGCAATGTCGTGTGCAGCAAGGGGTGAGTGCAGGAGTCGAAGCATTTTAAAACGTTATCTGCTCTTTCTGCTGCCCAGAAGCTTTGAAGCGATTCCCTCACCCTCAGCTCCCGTTCGTCCCTCCGTGTCCGCTCGCCACCCGCGTCGCTGACCGCCCGTCCGCAGAGCACGGAGCTCCCAGGCAGCATCACCGAGCCCTGCCAGCACGGGCTGGTACAGCCCTCCCCTAACACTGACACAGCACACGTGTCTGCAGCCTCACCCCTCGGGCTATTTTCACAGAGAGGTGAAACACGAAAAAATAGGCGTTCATTTCAAGTCAGGTATTGGGTCCTCAGCAATAATTCCCTACCTCGGCAGCAGCGCTCGCTGTCTGTCCCCACAAATGGTCCGTTACCCTTGTCTGTGTCTTCACTTGACATCAGCAAAATCAGCTCCGTTTACACAAGGTTACTCTTTGGAAATTTTTCACCTTGATTAACTCCATTTATGTAATTTATTTTGGTGCTCTGATTCCTATTAGTGGGATCAATATCAATTTAAATCAGAATGCTGGGTATTTTCTCTCGCTCCATTCATGCAGATCAGGTGCACTGCATTTCCCCTAATTGTATTGCTGACAAATTCGCCTCTGTCAGGATTACCAAGCTCAAGTGAGAAGAGTGACTTCAACCAGTTTTTCCTGGTTTTGGCAGGGATCAAACAGTTAGCCCACAGCTAAACTTCTGAAGAATTCTATACGTCAGGCTTGGGAGCAAACGTAGGATAGAACCGGTCCTGGGCACCGCACGGCACCGCTCCAGCAGCCGGGACTGCTTGGGATGTGATTCCTGATAACACCCAGCAGCTGATGGGGCATTAGCAGGTGGCTGTGTTACCGCAACGCTGAGTGCTCAGTAACGCAAGCAATGAGCTAAAACTCCAATTAAATCTGACAAAGGGTCAACAGCTGAAAGCGTAACATCTCTAGCAGCCACTGGAGGTAGTGGTCTGGGGAGTGATTTAGAGCTGAGGACTGTGCTTTAAAGGGGTCTATGATATCTGTGTAGTTACTAATGAAATAGTGTGCTGCTGGAAAATCAGATCTAGGGAGAAACAGTAGGCTGTGCAAGGGCTGGTGTTGCCAGAAGAGCAGCTCCATGCTGAGCAGAGCCCTGCTCACAGACCTCCAGCCCTGGGCTGCAGCGGATCAGGGTCCTGAGCACTCAGAAGGTCCCTGACATCCGCTTAGATGCCTTCACTTCACTTGCATTTGGATTCACAAGTCACCTGGGATTAGTAAATGACCCAGAGGAACAGTTACACTGAGCTAACCCAAGTGAAGCGAGTCTTTTAATTCATTTTTATAGCAACCTTTAGAGCAAAGTTGAGTGAAAGATGTAAAATGCAAGGCACAGTCTGTTCATATCAGAATTCAGCATCGTTATCATAAAATAAAGTGCTAGGTTCATTTCTTTCCCTGAGCGAAGCCAGGCTGCCCTGTTCAACCTCTCTATGAGCCAAAGCCCTCACCAGAACAACGCTACTGGCACTGTCCCCCAGCACCAGGGACCCGCTGCAGGGGGCCCCACCTCCACCTCACACCGACCTCTGTGGGCAAAAGCCACCTGCAAATTTTATCCTGGCTTGGGTTTGGGGGATGAGTCACGGCAACGAGCAGCATGGGGAGCACCCGGCTGCTGCAGGGAGGGCCGGCAAGGGCGGCGACGCGGCTGCACAGACACAGGACAGCACAGAACCGCAGAATCCCAGAGTGTCAGGGGCTGGAAGGGACCTCGAAAGCCCATCCAGTGCAATCCCCCGGAGCAGGAACACCCAGCTGAGGTTACACAGAAGGTGTCCAGGCGGGTTTGAATGGCTGCACAGAAGGAGACTCCACAACCTCCCTGGGCAGCCTGGGCCAGGCTCTGCCACCCTCACCAGGAAGAAGTTTCTTCTCCTATTTAAGTGCAACCTCCTGTGTTCCAGTTTGTACCTGTGTTCCAGTTTTGCACCAGCTCCTGGGAGCACAGTTGCTCCCGTCGGAAGCCGCACGGAGCTGTCACCGCTCCCAGCTCGGGGTCTCCCCCTCCAGCCTGCGGCACAAAGACTCTCATCACTTTGGGTGGCTGCTGTCGCTCTCGTGCAATGGCTGAACAGCACCAAAGCTCCGCACTCCAGCAAACACCACGGTCATCCCCAGATTCACTAGACAGCAGGGTTGGACTGTCACTACTAATCCAATCCAAAAAGACCTTTCTCATTTATTTAAAATTCACTGCTTGATGGAATGGCTGGATGTAATGAGTGATTTGCATCGCCCAGGAATTCCAGATTTCAGTGAGATCTTTTCAGGAAGGAGATGGACAGAGAGGGAACACGTTTCATCTTCCAGTTATTTGGAAGGTATAATGAATGGCAATACAGCAACCACCATCTCCTCAAAGCGATGGCTCTGCCCCATGGGCCGACCTGGCGCCTTGGGGTTCCCGCTGGCTGCCAGCACAGCACCCGCACGTCACCCACGTCCCTCCTCGTCACTCACACTCTACCCGGGAAAACAACCTCTGGACGCTACTATAATACAAGCAGTTATAACATTATATAAAATTATTAGTATTATTGAGCAGCACAGTCACTGTAATTAACGATCAGGGCAGCCTGGTGCACTGCCTGACGTGCAGTGGTAGGTTCACAGCTGGACTCAATGGCCAATGTCTCTTGCAACCTACAGAATTCCATGATCCTGTGATTCTTCCGCTTCTTCCTGGCAGCCTCAGCTGTGCCAATGATTTCAGTTGCCAGATCTCAGCTGGTCTTGCACAAGTGACATACAGAACAAATATTTCCAGCCTTCTACCACTTCACTGAATTCTTTGCCATTTCTTCCATCAGACTTAAACGACCTTTCTCCAGCTCCAGGCTCCCTGATAGACTCTCCACCACTCTGTAAATCTGGGCTCTTTTCTTCTCTCCCCTCGTGATAATTAGGGGTTTTCTTCATATGAGGGCAAGTGAAGGGAAAAAATAAGTGAAAAGGGGAAGAGAGAGATTGTATTTTTTCCTCTTCATGTTTGCGGTGGTGGTGTTGGTTTAGTTTTGTTTTGTTCCACAGAAAACTCCTTGCAAAAAAAGTCTTCTGTCTGATCAGGTAATGATAAACACAAAGATCTCCCCATGAAATGGCTTTGTCCAGGGGAACGAGGCAAAGAAACCCAGTCGTCCTCAATCCAACAAGTGCCACCAGCCTCCTGCCCCCTTCTCCTGCTCCTCTGGACGTGCCCGGGACGCCCTGGCCCCTCCAGGACACGTATTTTGCACAGACCATGCGCTTCCCAGCGCCTTCCCCATTGAGTCTGCCTTCCAAAACTGTGCTGTGTGGGCAGCAAGAACGAGTAACGAGAGTATCATAACTGCCATTATAAACCACGGCTACGCTGTAGCTGTGCTGCCATTTCTACTATCATCAAATCCATTTTGATTCAACGTCTGTTCCATGACAGAGGAGCAAGCTAACGCTGACTGACGGACACCCGCTGCAGTCGCTACACGGCTAACGTTCAGCCTCCAAACCTTCTCTCGAGTAGCTCCCCAAAAGCAGATGGGATGGATGCGGAGATTCCTGCGTGGAAACTAAGCCACGTTTCCCACAGGTGTCCATCAGGTCACGTCCAGAGGGACCCGAGGGACACATCTGCTGCTTGTGCTTCAGGGGAGAAGTCAGCGAACTGGAGTTTGGGAACCCGTCACTGACGGGTGTGTTTTGTAGGTGTCAGCTGAACGGATCCTACGAGTGACTGTGCCTGCCAAGCGGACAGAAAGCGATTTGCACATATGGAAACTCGGTGAGGAAAGACTTACAGGAGGGAACTAACACCCACACGGGGACAGGGGATGGAGACTGTCAGTAGGGGCAAAAGCATCTGACAGAGGGTGTGACATGAAATACTGGCAGAGTCAAGATCAGAATCTTTAGTTTTCTATGCATGCTTAAATTATATTAACAAAACACTGATATGAAATCCTTCAAATGAAGGAAGAGGATTTATCTACGTTTACTTTTCACAGAAACTGGGAGGCAGATTCTCTGTGCATTTCTGGAGGCCTTTATCAACCTGAGACACACGAAGTCCATCATACCGAGACACTGAACCAACGAGAGCTTTTGCTGTTCTAGGCTTGGTTTTGTAAGTGATGAGAGCAGGACACAAGATCCAGCTGTGGCATCGAGTAACAAGAAGCTGATTCTGTCCAAAATAAATAGAAAGATAAAGAAAAACAAGCCTTTAAGGGCAATCTTTGATCTATTAAAGAACCTAGCAGCCATCTGGGCAACATGTGTGCGGGTGTGTGATCACCTGGAAGGTCTTCAATTCAGGATGGTAAAATTCCCAAGAGCTTTTGTCACAGGCATGAGAAAAAAAGCTAAGGAGTGCTCCAAGTCTAGGTGATTAATCACCGCAAAAAACATACTGTAAGTAAACAGAGAATGCACAAAGAATGGGGAAAAGGTACCATCAGCAAAGAAATCACCCTCAGAGGCTCAGGGATTGGGATAGGGTGGGGATTCTCACAAATCAGACAGAATTACATCGCGAAAGGGACATAAAATAAAATAGCCACAGGCCCTTCAGCCATATAGTGATATTGTCACAAGACAATAAAGTGGAGCAGCTAAGCAGCAAAGACAAAGTAAAAAAAATAAAATGTTATAATTACAACTCAAATTAAGTGAATACTTATCAGTTTTCAATCCCTCTCCCCTTCTAGTCCTGTTTTATACCCCCTGCCCAGCTTTGGGAACCCCAGCTAATCCATGCCATTCCCAGCACAGCATTCACACCGTGACCCGGCTGGCAGCAAGAAATGATGGAGAACTGGTGCCTGGGAACCGGTGTCCCTGCCCTGCACCATCCGGGGCTGGTGAGGGTGAGGAGCAGCCGGGCTGCCCCAGGACACAGCGTTTGGAATTCAGCGTTTCAAACTAAGAATGGAAGAATCAACCCCCTCCACCTGCTGCCCACTCTGTGGGGATGCAGCCCAGGGTATGGATTGACCTCCTGGGCTGTGAGCACGCGCAGCGGCTCATGTCCCATCTCTCACCCCAGCACCCCAAGTCCATCTCCTGGGGGCTGCTCTCCATCCCAGTCTGGACCGATACCAGGGGTTGCGCCGACCCAGGTGCAAAATCCAGCACTCGCCCTTGTTGAACCTCATGCGGTTGGTGCTTGCCCAGTTCTGCAGTTTGCCCAGATCCCTCTGCAGGGCCTCTCTGTGTCAACAGCTCCTCCCAATTTTATGTCATTGGCAAACTTGCTAAGCAATCCCTCAAGTCCTGAGTCTAAGTCACATATAAAGTCACTGAAGAGCGCTGGCCCTGAGACGGATCCCTGCAGAACCCACTAGTGACTGATCGCCAGCCCAACATGACCCCATTTACTGGCACCCTTTGAGCCCGGCCCATCAGCCGATTGCTCACCCACTGCGCTGGGTGTTCACCCAGCTGTGTGCTGGACATCGTGTCCAGGAGCAGACTGTGAGAGACACTACCAAAGGCTCCACTGAAATCCAAAAAGACCACGTCAGCGGCCCTCACCAGACCAGTCCTCCAGAACACACCCGAGTGATCTGAGAATTCACCTCCCTGCTCTGACACAATATTATCTTTCAATACCCACAACAATAAACGGTGCAGTTTTGCAGCTCAGCTGAACTGCTGTGTGAAGAAGTACCTCCTTTTATTAATATTTGTCCTAAATCCTCTACGTGACCATCTTATCTGCAGGCGGCTGGCTCTTGCGCTGTTCCCATGCTCCTTGGCACCCCTCACGTTGTCCATCTCCATCTCACCCCCTCAGCCACCTCCGTGCTGTCACACAAAGCACAACTCCATCGATCCATTCTCTCTCTTTTTCAGCACGGAAAGCCCGTGCTTTTCCCAGCCGTACTGTGCCCTTTGGAAACAGGGCGGGGAAGGATCAAAACTGGATAAAGTGTTTAAAATGTGGGTGCAGAAGAGATTTATCCAGCTGCACAGCAATGTGTTCTGCTTTATTCTCTAGTCCTTCCCTAGTAATTCCTCCCATTCTGTCTGGGCTTTTGGTTTGTTTTGCTTTGCTGCTAAATTGACAATATAATGGATAGTTCTATAAAACCACTCAGGAAAGAGATCTTGGAGTTAATAGCTAGTTCAGAGACCATCACCGAGTGTGTTTTTCCTCCCACGTGCATCACTGCACATTTATCAACAAAGAATTCCATCTGCCGTTTTGTCACAGTGTTTGACACCATGCGCTGGGGGATCCGTTCCTGCAGACCCTCCTTGCCCCACAGGGTTCGCTGCCCCGAACTCCCTGCCAGGTGCTTGGACCTCTCACCTCAGCATGGAGGGGGAACAGATCCGCTTGCAAACCGCGCTGACACAGAATAACTAATTCTAGGTGGAGAAAAACGCCGCCTAAAAGCAGAGACACAGTGAGGCTGCCCTTCAAAGTCATGGGAGGGAACTGGTGGGTTCGTTCCACCTTCTGTACTCTCGGTGTGGGAGCATGGAGTCTTGGAAAGCACACGGTCCCCAGTCAACGCGGCTTTTACAACCCTCCGAACACGGTGCAAATGCACATCAAGACAGAACACAAATGGACAAGGTCTCCAAGAGGCAGCGTGTTACATTCCGACACGAGCTGATGTGCAGAGCAGGCTGCTTCTGTTCGCTGCATCTCCAGCGTGACAGCTAAAACCCCCAGTTTAGAAAACCAAAAGTCACTCTATGGTTAATCTGTTTCTCAACAAGACGTTTGCAAAAAGGAGAGTGCCCTGTGTTTCTGCTGAGGGCAAGTACAACGATATGAGAAACAGTTGCTTTGAAAGTGTTGATTCAGGCAAAGAACCTCAGAGAGAGGAGTTTTCTCCAGGCCGTGAATAACGCCACAGTTATGAGCCTCTATAAAACAGAACAGACTGCAGCCTGGGAAAGGGGTGGTTAGTCATGTCACAGCTCCGTGGTCTCTGACGTGACAGAGTTGTTAGTCATGAAAGATAATGTTTTCAAACATCAGTGCTCTAAATCCAGGAATTAAGCTTTGCTCCAAACCCTAGCAACATGAACAGAAAATCTGGGCTTGATTTTGGTGGAACTTGGGTGGGTCAAGCTCTTAAACTCATATTTGTGGCAGTTAAAGAAGCCTTATTTTAGATGTGTCAGATATCTGGTCTAACAGGTAAATTGTGGCAAACTTGCCTGTTTAATGATCCAGACTGAATAAGAGACCTCAAAATTTAGGCCACAGATAGTCTGGGTAACCTTTCCTACCAGAAAAGCCACAGCAGCAGATACATGAGAAGGGCTGGATTTCTGGAAATCCAGATTTTCCCAGAATCTAATGAGCTGCAGGCTTCACAGACACTGACCAGTGTCTAATATATATATTTTTTTTTTACTGTGAGCATCTGCAGCCAGGAATATACAAGATAATAAGATGCAGCTAGAGACCATGACTTTCAGGAAAGGAGAACGCTATGGCTCCCTCATATGGCATGATTCATATCCTTTTTCACAATCATCTTTAGCAGAAACCATCCTATTGTAACATTTCATTAACTTTCTTCATTTAGGCAATTAGCTAATCTGCAGCGAGGATCTCAGGGAAGCTGCACTCTTTTTGTGCCATGCCATTCTGTCATCCCTTAAATGAGAGATGTCTGACCACTGAATGCTGGCAATTATATAAATCACATTATGAAAAAAACAAGGACACAACTCATATCTTTCCAAACACAATAATCTATCTCGTACTAATTGCCTTCATGAAATGCCATCCAAGGGCTGGATGACTCAAGATCGCTTTGGGAAGAGACCAGACACAAGGAGACAGGTGATTTTGCCTTGTGAGCTTTGTCACTACAGAGGGTAATGGGTTTCATGGGTCTCTCTGACAGTTTTGCTTTCAGAGCCACTTTCCGATACCATTGCTCTTCTCCTTGATCCCTTTGACCCCAGCACTTGTGATGCTGTCCTTCAAAGCATCTGCTTGAATGGCAGTCTAAAAAACATCACCACAGGCAATGAAGCTGATAGCATTATGTGAAAAGGGCCATTAAATTACCATTTAAAAAATAATTTCTAACCTGCACTACTGGGGTCACTAATTAAAAATCAATTCCTTTCTGTGTTGCAAATCTGACAGTAATTCTGCCTCCAATGAGTACAGCGAGATTAACAGCACGTCAGGTAAATGCAGCTGGGAAATGACATTTTCATTAGTGATTTATTTGGTGTGAAATTTCCACCATGGTGAAATATTCATGAACAATGCAGGTTAGAATGTCTCCATAAATACCCACATTACTAATTACTGCTGAAGCCCACACTGGATTAAATGTTCACAAAACAAAGCATTCACAAACCACAGAGGAATTATCTAGGATAAGACTTCAAGGGAGAAACCAAAAATACACACAACCCAACAGGCAGCAAAGTAAGAGGTTTTCTGCTAATCACGGCGTATCACCTTTCCTATCCCTGGGAAGAAGGAAATCCCACACAGCCATGGCCTGACCGCCACACCAGGCCGCAGCCCGGCCCCGCTCGCTGCCCGGCCCAGCCCAACCACCCCGCACCGACAACACAGCCCAGCCCGCTTCCTTCTTTTTACTTCATTTTTTCTTAACTTTTAATTAGATCACATCATAGATCGGCCCCAAAGCACGGTCACCCAAACACCCACAGAGGACAGGCCCTCTCTCCACTGGGAGAGATGGGTGAGCCAGCCACCATGGAGCCAGCGCTCGGGGTGGAGACTCACCAACTACTGACACATTTTGCCTTAACATGAATATTTGTGGGCAGAAACAGAAATTTGTATTGTTGGTTAAACAGGATATTTTTTTTTTCTTCCCTTTGGACAAATCTTCTACACAATAAATTGCTACAGCCAATGTAATTTCTCTGTCAAATTTGGTGCTTGGACACACCAAATCTTCCCTCACACTCAACACTTTCAAACTGGTATGTCCTTAATAGTATATGTTTTCAGTAGAATGAGCTGCACTGGGTAACAAGGCCTAGAAACGGAGAATGAATAGATGGCCACAGTTAATAATCTGTTAGGTCTTCTCTGACGTTTGATAGCTGCTGAATAACAACATGCAATGTAAGGACATTTAGAGAGAAGCACAATCCTCACAGTACTTCATGTTTCGTATATTGGATGCTCCAAACTGTTTAAAAATAGCTTTACGAAATCCAATTTTTCACAGTTCGGACTAAATAGAAGAAACCAAAGAAGCCGCTGGAAATGCAAAAGCAGCAAGTTGAAGTGAATTGAGCCCCAGAAGCTGCTGGAAGATAACGCTTCGGCAGTGCTGCATCCTGGTCACCACCAGCCTTATGTCGGGGCTCCTGCGCCTCTTTGTGAGCTCACTATTGAAAGCCTCACAACGTATTACTAACATCGTTGTTGCTGACTAAAATGCTTAGTAATGACACAAACATCGCTCAAAATCAAATTATCAGATGTACAGACAACACACTCTAGAATTTAATAGTGTGTTAAATGATTGCGGGGAAATGTTCTGTGAAGTCAGTGGAGCAGCAGCAAAAACTAATTCAATTCTCAAATGAGTAAAAGTGAGAAACTGTTTGTATAAAACCAATATTGTGAAAATACATACTGGCATACACTGTTGACTTCTAGGGGAGGAACAAGGAATTTCTTCCCCTAGCAATGAATATCTAATTTTGGTGACTGATGTAGTTCACCTTGAATCAAAACTGCTCTGTGTGCCTGGGATAACAGTGTCCAAAATAATTTCATGAGGAATGTCATATGTTCAAAATATCAGCCATGATTCAAAACTATTTATCATTGATTATGATCTGATGAACATACGGATCTCAAGTTAAAGCAAAGTCATCTTAAATTTCTGGAAACAGCTAAAAAGCAAGAGCAGAGTCTTCTGGAGCAAACAGCACCCTGGCATAAAACGTGCCTGGAAGGGAAAGGTTTCTCATTGCCCCAAATCAGTTAAATGCGTCCCCAGCATCGCTCAGCTGCATCAGCCTTGTCCTGGCAGCACGTCCCGGGTCAGCTGCCAGGTACGAGAGAATCCCACAGCCTGCCAAAAACCTGCTGCCAAAACCCTCACATCAACAAGAAAGAGTTTTCGCAACATGCCATGGGAAAGCCAAAATCAGCCACAAATACACTGATGCACCAGCTCCAAACTTCTTCACTTATTGTAAAACCAATGTTTCCTGTTTCTTTCCCTTGCCTGAAAGTGAAACGTGTTTGTGCTGAGCAGGACTGTCCTGCGAGTGCCAGCCATGCCCTCCCTTCCATCGGCATCCCGCAGGATCCACAGGCAGAGGCAGGCGGATGTGGGAGGTTCTGTGTTTCCAAAGTAGATCTGGTTTCCTCTCGACCATTTAACATTATCAAGGATTGTCTCAGCTTGAATGCCAGTTCCCAAGACTGTGCATCGAGAGGATTTCTTCTTTCCATTGTTGTGCTCATACTTCATATCACCGTATTTTATACCACCACCTCAATGTTTTTTTTCCTTTCTTACTCATTATTTGAAACATTTATAGTATACAACGTTACTTCACTCAAAACTCTTGAATCCAACATTCAGCTTTTACGATGAAGTCACGTCATAAGAAATCTTCTGGCTTTTATGGAATTGCTCCAAATTCACAGCAATTTTAATTGAGACAGACAAAGGCTTCCTTTAACTCCTTATTTTAAACAGTCAAAGGACTGTTGTGATATTCACTTTACCTTCAGTACAGTGTTTCTGGGACCACCGAGCTCCCCTAACCCATAACAACTGTCAGCAATATGAAGTATTGAAAATACGTTTTTTGCCTCAGAAATTACTTATTGTAATTCCAAATAAGACAGCACAACGCTACCCACCTCCCCCCTCCCAACGTCCTCATTTCCTGACAATTTACCACTAATCTAATTGTTTAAATACAACTCCCAGAGATAATCATCATTAAGGAAGATGCCCGTGCTGCTCTGTGGTGTAACCGAGGAACAATTCTCAGGAACTCTCTCTCCTGCCCACTTCCCACACGTGTTCCCTACATCCAAAGGTGCATCAACACCACACATACCCCCTATACCTGACCCCAGGGCCAGCATTTGTGTCTTGCAATGAGAACATCATTAGAATGAACAACCGTTCACAAGATCAGGACCTGTATCCAGGAAGAACTTCTATAGTTATTAATCACACTTCAAAGGAAAACTGCTCCTGGACTTTAATATATTTGGAATTATATCAGCTTCAAAAAACTACAGAACTTTTAGCTGTCTCGGAAACATATCACTGAATGAATGAAAACAACTTCTGTATTTGAGGGATATAATGTGTGCTATTTTGGATCTTGGAGTTGGGTTATAATAGTGCTTGAGGTTAAGCAGTCTGTATTTGAAAAGACAGGATAATATTATGAAAGTTTTATTAAAAGACATGCCAAAAAATAAGAACACAAATCTTGTTATAAACAAGAAAGCTTACTATGGTTGAACGTTATGTCTCTTACATGCTCTTTTTTTATTAATGTTTTCTCTACAACACTCAGCACGTCCTTAAAGCACTGAGCAAGTCACAGCACTGGCAGCAGCGCCAGATATTGGCTGAGAACGGCTGCTACAGAGCTCCCCGCCTGCATCAGAAATGGAGTTTTAGACACTGAGAAAAAAGGCACAAAAGCTATGAAGCTCCGCAAATCCTTGCTCTCTGGTTTACACAGGGCTGGTCTCTGCGGATGGACACAAACCACCAGGAATCTCACTCTTATTTACACATCCACCCAAGCCTAAAGATCCGCTGCTCTGTGCTGAACATCCCACCAACAACCCGGCCTTGCTGTTCCTCTCAAATGGAATATTCAAGAATACTGATTTTTACAGTGCAGTTACATTATATGCCTGCACATCAAAAGACATTACAAAATTTTTAGGTGGATACCTGAAAGCAGACATCAAATACCTGTTGGTTACATGCTTCCGGAGACTGAGCTTTTCTAAAAGTTCTCAAGACTGTCAGGGACACAGACCCTAAGGACTTATAATCACACTTACAATCCTGTCCCTGTCTGACATGTTTGAAAATAAATAAAGCACAGATCGACAAACAGAATGACAATTCAGGAAGGTCAGTCCCACGGTCAGTACTCAGCGCCCCTGTTCAAACCCCCCCTCCTGCAACCAGCTCTGTTTCTACCTATTTATTCTACTCTTTGTCTTTCATTTTTCTTACAGCAGGTACAGGATTTTGTCAAGGGGAAGCTGATCAGGAAATGCCTCACATGTGCATCTGGGCAGAGGCAAATACACTGGATACAATTGCTACACACAAAGGATAATGACGCCTTGGGTAGCAAACAGTACATCTGGAAGTCCAGGAAGGAAAAATAAAAAAAGGGCAACTCCGAAAAAGAAGGTGAGGAGAAGAAGAGGCCCTTCTAAAGTCAACGGGAATTTTGCCTTGACTTTACTGCAGTCAAGATTTCCCCATTAAACACACGTGGATCCTGTACCCACTCTCTAAATCTCTCTGAACGCAGTATCACAGTTCTGCTTTCTGTACCTTCCTCAACTATTTCACAGCTTGGGAGAAAAGCAGGATAGAAGGGGAACGATGGGAGCCCGCGATCAGCATACTGCAGAGGAGGCTGCTGTGCTGGCACGTGTGAATCAGGAGTGTTTCAGTTTATAAAAGAATCTTTTATAAAGACAGGAAGACAACTCCTGCAGCATTCACATTTCGCAACGCAGCCGGAATCCTTCAAAACCTGGCGTGCTGAGAATGTGATCCCAAGTTCCATACATTACATTGATTTTATAATTGATTATATTCCTGGGGTCAGTATCTGGAAACCTGTAAGACGTATTTTTTTCAGCTGATTTGTCTCCCCGAACAGCTGCTGCCTACATCCTCCAACTTTCCAATAGATGATGACAGTGCCGTGAACGATGGCTCAACTACCGCGATCATTCACTTCCACCCTGTGGGCTGCAACCCAAAACCTTCCTATACTTCATTTTTTCCATACAGTAAATCATTATTGGGAAGGATGTGTCTAGATTTCCACTTCTGTGAGTGCACTTAATTGCCAGCCAAAACATTGCGAGGGGTGATTCAAACACATTTGGTGCGAAGCGACGTGCACTCCCACTACTGACTTTCCCTCTGCTCAGCAGAAGTTCATCTGAAGACCCATCTTCCATTTGCAGCTCAATACTTCCAATACCTTGGTATTTTAAAGCCTGTTTTGTTTTTTTTTTTTCCCAGGCTTTTACTGCCTGGTAACTGTAGAGCTCAGAATCCAAACTCCAGTAAAATCAATGAGAGACTGTGAGATTTCAGATTTAACCCCAGAAGGATTTGGTGAGACCAGGCTCTCACACAGAAGTGTGGTCTTTCTCACAACCCCAGCGCCAGTTATTGACCAGTAAGCACATCTGCTGGCCATAGACACCAGGGAAATGGTGAGGCTGAGGATGTGGGGAGAAACATCAGCTAAACCAGAACAGCATCCTGGCTGGGACCAGCACTGGTGTGGCCAGCAGGACCAGAGCAGTGACCGAACCTGTGCTGGGACCTGGGGAGGAAAAACCGCAAATCCTGGGGCAGTTTTGGGCTCCTCACACCAAGAAAGCCCTGGAGGTGCTGGAGCGAGTGGAGAGAAGGGAACGGAGCTGGGGAAGGGGCTGGAGCACAAGTGTGATGGGAGCGGCTGAGGGAGCTGGGGGTTCAGCTGGAGAACAGGAGCTGAGAGGAGACCTTCTGATCTCTGAACTGCCTGAAAGGAGCTTGGAGCATGGGGGAATCTCTCTGTAATTCTGAGTAAACAACGTCACCCTAACTGCCTTTAATTCCTACCTTCTTTAGAGGGTACCACTTCACCTTAGCTGTGATTAATTACTGGTTTCAAAAGTACCAACTTCGTATTTACTGGGATTTGTGATAAAGACCTTTAAAACCATAAACCTTGGCATTTTATTCACAGTAGGACAGTCCAGTCCTCCAGCACAAAACACATCATACAGACCTACCAGAAACGAATCCCTGCTCCAAGGACTTGACAATTTAAACCTGTGATTGAACATCTGTTCACATCCTTGTTTTGAGGGAGGCAGGTTGTTCCAAAGACTCTGAAGTCATCATTCACCCTATTCACGAATTCAAGAGCATGCGGATATATTTGCACAACCGGAAAAGGCCACAAGAGCTGGAATAACAGCAGGTGGATATAAAGAGAGATAATTGTGACTAATGCAATAAACAGTGGCTACAGAACAGGAGCTGCCTCGCTCTTGCTGAACATTTTATTGGCAGTACACCGGTGCAAAAATCGAGAGGTTTGACAAAGGACAATGTGGTGTTTTGAAGGTTTTTAGGAGAGCTTTTCTTGTGCATTATTACAGGAAAAAGCATGAAAATGTCTGATGGAGATTGGATTAATGGCTTAACTTTCAGGGAGTATTAAATTACCTGGCACATCACAGAAACATTTATAATTTATAAGTAAAATGACATCAGCGATTTCCACAAAGCTTAAAGAAAGAGTCTAGACAAGAATTATAATATTCAAATCCAAGTTTCACACTTCAGGACTGTGTTTAACATCCATGTCCTGTAACAGGATCCACCCCACCGAGGAAAACGTCAGTTTTCCAACTTTCTCTGACTCTGCTTTTCTGCAACCAGAGTTGGCAGAGGGGCTGCAGATCCCAAAGGGGAACGTGGTCCCACCACGGCTGCACCGACCGGGGACTCCACAGCACCAGGAACCGGGCAGGATCCCTCTGCACCAAAATGCATTCGGGAGATGGAAGCGAGAAAACAACATAAAAACCTCGTTCTGCTAAACGATGTTATGGACTGTGAGTCTCCTTCAGACGCGTCAGTATTTTACTTTTAGAGGGACGCTTCACTGTTGCGGCTGAAACAAATGTCGCAAGCAATAAAAATAGGACAAGGCTACAAAGGGCCATTTCTCAGCTTGCAGAGGCCACGCAGCTGAGATCTGCAGGCACAGGACAGGAGCTATAGCTCAAAATTACTTCAGCCTCAGGGATGGGTGTATGTTTAGCCCTTTTCTTCTCTGCTGTGTTGTTTATCGAATATTCACATTTTAAAATTCACGTTACTGCCCAGCTACTTAATTTCCAACCCTCCCTATTTCTATCTGCACTTTGAGGTTCTCCCATTTTTCAGGCCATCAGCAGGTACAGACAACATTGCCTGCCCTTTTAATAAGTGTTCTGGGACCTGTAGCTGTACGTTTTGTCCACAGAAAGCTGCATCAGCATGGTGAACACCATGGGTAAGGGGGTTGAGCCATCGTACGAGGATAAAAAGACAAGCTAGCAAGAGCATTAAGAGCGGCCAGCAGGCATTATGGAATCATAGAATCCTTTGGTTGGAAAAGACCCTCAAGATCATCGAGTCCAACCACAACCCACCCCTCGCACTGCCCCATGTCCTGAGAACCTCATCTCCGTCTGTCCAACCCCTCCAGGGATGGTGACTCCAGCACTGCCCTGGGCAGCCTGTTCCAATGCCCCACAGCCCTTTGGGGAGAAATTATTCCCACATAAAGAGCAGCACAACTCTTCCTTCAAGGAATGCAGGAACATCACAACCTGGCCCCAACCGCTCTGTGACACCAATCAAAGCAAACGTGGGGGACACGGTCTAGGTGTAAGTCATGAAAACTTAAGACTAAGTCCTACCAACAGAACATAAACCGAATCCCGTACTGTCATTACACACAAACCCACGTGGTCGGTCTGTGCTCTGGCAGCGAGAGCTGCTCTCAGGCAGGCCTGAAAGCTAGAAACCATACGGTAGAAGGAAGGCGGTAATAAATACCCGATGGAGAAGAATTTCCAGCTGTTGGTTAGCTGCTGAAAAAAGGAATCAGGGCTGTCAGGCTTTAATGTCTTCATAGCCAGCTGTGGCTGTGCAGCGCTGTTCAAGAGTTGCTGATGCCATTTATTTTAAAATATTCTGAACGCAACGCTAAAAATAATGGAAAACAGAATTACTCACAAGGAGTGCCCTTTCTAATAATCTTTAAAACATATTCACACTTAATGCCGCCTTTTTAGACTTCTGCAAAATGCACTCGAGCAATGGATTCTGTGCAGCGGGGAGGTATAAATTTAGCACTTCAGTGCGAGTCTGTTTTTGCTCAGTTAACTTTAGGCCATTGCTGTTTTATTGTGTGAATAAATTAGTCAGGTCCTATTTATTACACATCTTTATTTGGCTCTACATCTTTCCTCTGAGCACTAAGGGTGAACGGAGGCAGCTGAGGCTCAGAGACGTGAACTGTTCAAACACACCAAGACATTTGACTTTGTTCTGATGCATTGGCCAAACCCGTGAGCATCACAAGCCGCATTTTATCTTGGGGAAGCTGGTGATGTGAAGAGGAGGGCAGCGCCTGCCCACCAGGAGCTCTCTCCCACTGAGCAGAGCTCACTGCAATGGTTCCTACTGGCTTGAAAAGGTGTTTTCAGCGTGAAGACCAAATCGGTATCCCAAAGGGAAGAAAGTCTTTGGTGGCTCCACACGAAAGAAATGCAGTACATCACTTGGTAGCTTTAAATAGAATGCACCTTCAAATGGTGAAGGAGACACTGACTTGGCTCATTCTTTAAAAAACCTGCCAGTTTCAGCAGCATTACTTCACTCTCCCTCGACCTAGAAGTGAGTTTGTAGCCCACGCTCTGTCTTTGCTCCACATTGGCGCGTTCTGGAAATGGAAGAAACATCAAAGTATTCGGGTGCCGGCAGCAGGTGGGCAGCAGTGTGACGGAGGCGCCTCCCAGCAACGCCGAGGGGCTGGTGATCCCCAGCTCCACCGGGTTCGCCTTGGCGATGAGCCACAGTAAAGCTGAGGGCGCTACAGCCCCGGGGCCAGGAGCACCCGTGGGAACCCTGAAACCAGTGGTGTCCCAGTGCCACCCCCGTGCTGGCTGGGGTCAGCCGGCACTCAGGCCAGGAGCCCCCTCTGCCTGGTCCGCAGTGTCCCCAGTGTCCCCAGGGCAGCGCCACTCCGGGCTCAGCTGGTGCCGGTACCACCACTGGCATTTCTGTCCGGCTTTAGACTGGGAACGCGCAGCAAACCAGCACGGCACAACGCGGAGACGACGGTGGGAAGCTGGGCAATCTAATGAACCAGGATCCAAGGCCAGCTCAGGACCAAAGGTCTGCTTCAGACTTGCGGCTCTCCCAGCACGCTCCGGAGCCCGGTACCAAAACCTTTGGGCAGCTTTTTATGCAAATCTGAAATGGCTTAACATTTCCAGGGGGGGCAGCAGCAGGCCAGGGCCCACTGGGCCACCACAACATAACTTCTGTCTAAAAATGCGCAGTCTCCTGCAGCCCCAGAGCCCAAAGCTGAAATCCATACGATGTTTTTCCTTTGGTTCACTGGGCACTGAACCTTCTACTCCTCACACCTGGCAGTGCTTCACTGACCATAGTGGCAGTGGGGAGATGGGAAAGAAAGGAGTAGTAAAAACGTACTTTTAAAATTACTTTCCTTTATAAGGTCACTTAAATATGAGAAATATATTGTTTTGTTGTATTAGTTGGAAAAAAAAAATCAATTTGGCAAAACTTTCTGAATCCCTCAAGTTCTGAGCTTTAAATAGAAGCCTGAAGTAACTAATGTTACCTGTTTCGTAACCCCTACTATATAAACGAGAAAAAAGTCTGCTCTTGTGCAAATCCTGAGCTGCAGCAGCTGCTAAATCCCTCTCCTTTAACAACTTCTGCTGCCAAAGCAAAGTAATTGTTTTTAAATGCTGCTCAATACTTAGCACAACTAAACTAAAGATTAATGGTTTATAGTTTTCATTTGTATTTCCATTAGAAACAAGTAAAGCAGCCAAGTAACTATGCAATTACCTGTGTGCACAGCTTCCCTCCGCTCTGGTACAGCATGACCTACCAACTGTGTTCTCCAGTTTTCAAAGAAAAGGAACAAAAATCTGTCATGCATCAAACCTGCCCTTATCCCTTTGAATCTCGGCTGTCACGAATTTTCAAGCCAGCAGTTTCTCTGCTGATGCTATTTCTTCTGTTTGTAGGAAATTAATCAAATCCTGGGACGGGGATATTAGATATATATTTCTTTTCCACAGGTTACAGTAACTAATTGGGTGTCTCTCTGATGCTTCTTCACAGTTCTATTTAGTAAGTGCTAGTGCATAATATATATAAAGAATATCAGCTTTTTTATATAAAAGAAGTTGAATTCAGCACCGATCAGAAGATTTGGTCGCCCTGGAGTGCCAGTCCATTTGGTTTTGGACAGGAATATGGTGGCTGGGGACATTTCAAGGTTTAAAGGAAAATTTCAAGACTGCTTGAAGCGACAGTTTGGGCTTGAGATGTCTCTGCTGGGTGGCAGGGCCTGGGCACAGCAACTGCCTTCCAGTTGACATTTTGCTGTTGTTTCACGTAAGAGGCCAAGTTGGGAAAAACACAGTCACACAGGTGACACTTCTTATATTTTGGGAAGATTTTAACATGTTTTTTTCATTTTATACTATTACTCATCAAATTCATCAAGGGCTTTGCAAGGAGTGTTTCATTCTTGTTAAGGCGACGAGACGGGAAAAGAGGTCACTTTGTTTCCAATGAGGATGACAGCAGTTATTTAACAGAAAAGGGAAATTTCATTCAAATATCGTGATGAGAACTGAACACAAATACTCCATCCCAATGGAAGTGCCGGTTATACACTTGTCCCGCAACAACCTCAAGTGGCATTTGGCCAGAGCCGGTTATCAGTTAACAACATGGAAAGAGCAGTCTAAGTGCTAATCAAGAGATGAGGTTTGGCATAGATAGACAGTTACCTGTATGAATGTTCACCCGTTCTCATGATTTAAAATCATAATTCTGCTGTATTTAATCTATTTTTACATTTCACCATCTCTGAGCAGCCTGATCTAGACGATATCCCTGCTAATCGCAGGGGGTTGGACTAGGTCAGCTTTGAAGGTCCCTTCCAACCCAAACTGTTCTATGATTCTATGACATGGGGGTTCAATGTCCCACTCCTACCCAGGACCTGGTGTCCCATCTCTGCAATGCACAAACACCAACAGCAAGTCCCTGCTCACTCACTTCCAGCATCGGTTCGGGGTGAAGGTAAAACCAGCCAGCTCGCCCTGCAGGGTCCCCGCGATGCTTCAGGAATCTCATCTCAAAATTAACTTGATTTAGACTCCAAACTTGAAAGATCTCTTCAGGTGAGTTTAAAATTGTGAGGCTGCGCTTGAACCTGACCAAGAGGAAAAACATAGAACCAAACGACAACAAAATACAAAGCTTTGCGCAAAATTTGCTACCCTGAAGCACAAGTACAGGTCTTGAGAGACGTGAGCCTTGGATGAAAGCACAGCAATACCAGTTCTGTCCTTTGCCATACCAAAACCACCAAAATAGCTCTACCATAACTTTGGGCATCCTTTGGGATATTTTCTCTCCCTACTGGCACTCAACTGCCCGGAACACTGAAACGAGATAAAACTGATTCACAAACCAGCATGGCTATGAGCAGCCCGCCTGCAGTCACCCACAGGGCTACCCAGACCACACACCGGGCTGTGCAGCCCCCCAAGTGGCCCCCCAGCTCTGCTGGCCCCAAAAGGAGGTTCCGACCAACCCGCAGTGCCCCACAAAATGGTTTTGCACATACACAGATTGGAGGCTCCACTTTTTTAAGGCGTTTATGCAGTAAGTTCGCATCTTTTTTAAAACAATCTCCAAATCTCATTCCTTGGCCTTTGCTTTATACTTGAAAAGATACCATAAAATTACAATAAACCATAATTTTTACTGAATCCTAATTTATTAAATGCATTGATTTTAAGGGGTATTTTAAACACTAACTAGGAAAACAAATAAAAACCTGCGTGGGCACCGGCTCTGCACGTTCTGCCCTCGCAGAGCAGGGATACCCCGGGCTCTGTGCTTCTCTCCAGTTGTTCTCCAGAAGCACAAAAGTATCTTCTTCTATTCAAAGGGTTGATTTCAAAGCCATGTCTCAGTCTAACAGAAGCTTCTAACACCTTACACAGTGTTTCTGAGAGAGAGATTGATAAAGGCAGGGGGAACAAACCAGAAAACGCAGTTTAAAGATGAATCAAGGGAGGAAGTTCCTGGGCCAGACTGCCTTTTCGTGCCCAGGGATTGCTCTGGTCCTCACACGCTCACTAACATCAGTAGAAACAATACATCAAGAGTAAAGTTTTGCCTTACAAAAGCAGCAAAGACCTTCTGTGCAAATATTGAACTCTGTGAACAGATTTTTCCTCTATTAACTGCTTCAAAAGCCATTTTACAGCAAGTGTGTTGCATTGGCTCCGAATACCATTTGTCACACCGGACAATAGCAGCGCTGGTATCCGCGTTTTCCCCTGCTGCCCACCCTAACTATGAAGAGGAAGATGTTAACTTGTCCTAAGTGTTGCTCCTCTTTTTACTCCACAAGCACAAATAAGCAAAGATGTACCTAAATATGTACCTCTTTTAAAAAAACAAATACATTTTGCAGTGAGATGAATGTAAAACATTCTATCATTGCACTAACCGAAGTAACCAAGTCAGGTATTTCCCCAGACAAGGACCGATGGAGGCTCAGGACTGCAGAATCCACTACCGAGTTCAGGTTTCTGAAGACGCGATTCCTAAAGCCTCTGAAACTGTTCAGAGATAACAACAGAGCAGTAATGGAAGAAATAAGAAAATAAGAAGACCACTAGTAAGACACCCATTCACAGATAGCTGTAAAAATACTGAGCTATTGTTACTGAATACATTTCTGAGACAACAGCAGTATCTCTAACACAACATTTCAGGATTTCAAATCAGGGTAGAATAACGTTATGTTAGCGCCTCTTGCAAATGTATTAACTGCAAAAAGGTGAGATTTCCTCTAGAGAGGGAGCAAAGTACCTCCTACCCGGGGTAAAGCATTTTGGTGAGAGAAACATTAACTTCAACCTGATGTGTAGCTAAACAGCTACATTTCAATGTAAGAACGTATGAAATTGTTTTTTTTCCTTGATGCCAACACCTTCTCTACGGCTATGTCTACACGAGGGATATAGGATGTAAGAAAGAGAAGCGATATAGATGGAGATTAAAAACAGTGTGCGCTTAAGGAACTGAAGTCAAGAGGTATAAAAGAAGACTAGAAAATCTGACTCGGGTCCCGTTTTAGTTGACCATGTTGGTACCATGTAATGGGGATTGTGCCCTCCAACACTGTCATCAGAAGTCAGTGAGTCACGAAGAATGGACCTTGGTAAGGAAAACAAAGTTCCCAAAATACAGAGTTCATTAAAAAAAGCCCAAACCACTTCACACTCAGGGACACTGAAGTAAAGGCGACTCATTCTGTGCATTAGGCAGCACCATTTCCATAAGCTGGGAGGGAAGGAGTATTTTAATGAACTAATAAAGAGATACAGATGATACAATTAGGTCAATAAAACCAGAAAGAAGGAGTTTCATTATCCTATCCAGTACTGCATACTGTGCAACCAAGTGTGCTAAATGAAAACTTCCAGCTGGATGGTTTCAGGATGCTAGAAACAACATCATAACAACATGTACTTGGGTGCTAATAATGGCACTGTAAATAGACATCAGTTTTAGCAGTCAGGGCCACCAGAGTACAGTTGTCATTAGATGCATAATAAAAATAGCCAGCTCAAGAGAGCAGGAGCAAATGCAGACGAGCGCTGCTTGGGGTGTGCAGACACCAACCCCCCCAGGTGTGTGCTCAGAGCATTGGACTCTTGGGGCATTTTCAGCTCCTCAAAACTTTGCTGGCGCCTTTTGGAGATGATCTGGTTTCACGTTCGCTGTTCGAGCTGATAACTAAAACCATTCATTTTTACTATCATCGAGTTGTTCATCGAGGAACACAAAGGATCAGGAAGGGACACATTTAGGGAGTGCGTTATTTCGTTGTGTGAGACAAAGTCAACCAGAGCCACAACTGGTGACAGCTCAAGAAGTCTCAACAGCAGCATCAAAGTTAGCAATGGATGTTAAAATATATGTTTGCATTCTGCCTTCTGTTAACGTTCTACCGTATTTAGAGTCATAGAATCCTTTGGTTGGAAAAGACCCTCAAGATCATTGCGTCCAACCACAACCCACCCCTGGCACTGCCCCATGTCCTGAGAACCTCATCTGTCTGTCCAGCCCTCCAGGGATGGGGACTCCAGCACTGCCCTGGGCAGCCTGTTCCAATGCCCAACCGGGTGTGGGTTCACTGGGGAAGGTGTGGGTTCACTGGGGAAGGTGTGGGTTCACCTGGGAAGGTGTGGGTCCCACTGAGGAGGTGTGGGTTCCACCCGGGAAGGTGTGGTTTACTGGGAAGGTGTGGGTTCACCTGGGAAGGCCACTTGCCTGCTGGTCACCCCCAGGACGAAGCCTCAGGGACCCGTCCGAAGGGACGGTCAGTGCGTCAAGCCGCTCTCCAGACTGGCATTTAACCAGTGGTCAGGACGACTTTAAAATAGCACAGGAACTAAAGGAAAATAAAGTTCCCATTTGTTTGTTCTGCTTTCCCTGCTGTGACTTCATCAGGAATTGGCCAGCTTTATTCAGCTTTGCCAGCTGTCAGAAAATGGCATCCTTTTAATGTTGTTTCTGGGCTGGGTTTGCCGAACTCCACCACGTCTGTCCACCAGTGAGGGCCCCAGCAGGTCCCACCAGCCCCCCCGGGCGCTGCTCCCGCTGCGGCCACCAGGCAATAAACCGGCCTCCTCATTTATAGAAGCAAGTCATAGCTACTGCCCAGGTTCTTGTGAAGGAAAACTGGCACTTTGATGAACGCTTAGAACTACAAACACCTTACGGAAATATTATTTTGTGAAGCTGTAAGCTTTTGGGTTTAGATTGAAGTGTAAAATAAAAGAAAGTAAAGCACCTGCAGCAGCGAGATGGAAGCTCAGACGCCTCCAGCCTGGCTCCGATCCTCGTGCGGCCTGTGCTGCGAGGCCGAGATTCCCCCGCCGCAGCGAGGGCCGTTCTGTCTGACCCTCATCCCGCCCCTGGAAAAACCAGGTTTTAACCAGCACGGACAAAACGAGAGGGATCACGCAGCTCTTCAAAAGGCAGTGCAATATTTTCTTTTTTTTTTTTTTGGCGAGTGCCCGTCCTTCATTACCTCGTGTGAGCCTTAATGTTCAGGCGTAACAATAACACCGTTTTGAACAGGATTTAAGGTTACTGGAAATAGAGAGGCCATTTGAAAAGCGTCACGGCCTTGGTAAGAAGATCCAGGGCCAGCTGAAAGCACCCAGGGGCTTATCAAAAGATAAACCTTCCATTTTTATAATTCGGCAAAACATAAATACAACTATAATTAGCCGTGAAAGCCTGCAGAAGGTTGCTTTTGATAACTTCACTGCCGGCAAATGAGTTTGTTAAAATATTGCAGGAGCCATCGGGTTTTTTTCGAATTCAATATTGAATTTAGATCATTCACGTGCGCAGTGAAACAACCACATGAGAATCAATATATTGGTCAGATACACGTGGCCCCGAAGAGTTACAGGAAGCTCAGCAACCTGCCTTTCTCACCACTTTGCATGTTCAATAGCATTCAACAGCATCTCTTTTGCCCTAAAATTAAACAAAGAGCTCATTAATGAAAAGTGTGGCTTTCAAGACTTCTGATTCTCGCTAATTCATCTTACAGGTAAAGAAATTTCAAAAGATTAATTATTGACCTGCAGGATTTTATGTTGACCAGAAAAGCCAATAAATCAACCTTTCACAGACTGAAAAAAATCTATCCTAAGATATTTTGATACCAGAACATCTTATTTTTAGAGGAACAGCCAATGCTTCTGCAGCTAAGATGAATATTTATACATCACTGCAGAGGGTAAGCTTAAGAGATAGATTAAATCTCCCTTCCAATAAAGCAAAATATTTGGTATTTGACTGGGACAGGCTGAGTGTGCGGCAGTTCGAGGCAGAAAATCTTTCTTTTGATCCTAAAACAAAGGTTTCCTCTTCCTCCCATCAGGAAGCATATGGATCTACCCAGTTTCAGCCCCTCTACACAACACCCGTCAATTGGTCCACAGCACCCGCTAATTCCTATTTGTGTCCGAGGAACTGTGCACAGATGGTTTCAATAATTATAATTTCCTTGTATTCAAGGATATTAAAAAAGAAGGGTTAATATGTTTATTATCTTTAATACTACTGTAGGAATAGTCGTTATCAACTATTTCTATGAAATCAATACAGAATTGTGTTCCAAAATCGTGCTGGCTCTTCCACGAAAGCTGAATTGCAAATCAAGCACCGAGCATCCTTTTCCCCTTCCATCTGCCTGCAGTGTTTGGATGTTCCTGCCATGTGTTGCAAATATAGGCATGGAATAAACCTATAAAAGGGCAATGGTCATCACCTAAGGAAAAATTTTTTAAATGAACTCGGAGAAGAATACAGGCTTATTTCTCAGGCTCAGGCTGAAGGGGCAATTGAGGGTCCCTGCCTCGGTCCTTCTGGACCTGCCAGACTTCTCGATGGGTCAAGTTACAGCAGAGGAATCCCACGCCAGCTACTGCGCCAGGAGCTTTCTATGGATTTTGCACTGTAAAATAACATAAAATACTTTTGCATAACAAAAACCCCTAACAACCTGCTCAAACCTCATGCTTGGTCTGAAGTGAGGGTAATGAGAGAGAGACCTGCTACTCTACTAGATGAAGTGCATGTCTATAGATAGGTAGTATATCATATAAACACGTATTGAATTTCTGGTTTATGGGAAAATGCCTGTCCCTGGCTTTCAGTTTGCCTTTTTGTATTATGATATTTCAAATCAATATATTCTTCAATGTCTTCAGCTTGACTTCCCACTTAGGCTACAGATGAAAATCGTCTGCAAGGAATTTACAAAATCCTTTTATTCTGGAAGGAGAACACAACTCTAATTTGCAATCAGATTGCAGAATAAACCCCAGCACAGCCAGTCCCCAGGCAGCTTCTCTTTTCACTTTCCTTTAGGTGTTCTGTTGTTAGAAAAATATTTTCCAATATTTTCTGAGATCAAATTCTCTTGTAACAATCCTATTTTTGCTTCATTTTTATGAGGCTCTGAAGAACATTGCTTGGTCATCATCTAGCACTGTACTTCTTTTCATGTATCAAATTCCATCCGTGACTGTTATCCCACGGTGCTGAGACTATTCTTTAGCTGTCTAAATCTTCCTTGGTAAAATCTAAAACTACCCCAGCCTTGGCTTATTTCTTGTACCATCGCACAGCTCACATAATTCAAACGCTCCTTTGTAATCAAAACAGCTTTTGTGAACTTGTGTTGCTGAGCTGCTTCGTACAAACCTGATCCTGACCCTGTCCCTGTGAGCGCGGCTTGCGCCTCCTGCCCCGCTGGCCCCCCAGCTCCTCGGGATCCGACATCCCAGTTTCCAAGATGGGAACAAAAAAATGTATCCATGTGAACCCCAAACCCAACCTGGCTGCTCTCCCCTGTTCTTTGAAATTTCACCTGCCTAAAACCCCAGTAAGATTAGAATCATAGAATAGAATCACAGGTGGTTTGTGTTGAAGGGCCCTTCCCAGCTCCCCCAGTGCCCCCCCTGCCATGACAGGGACATCTTCACCAGCTCAGGTTGCTCAGAGCCCCGTCCAGCCTGGCCTGGGATGTCTCCAGGGATGGTTCAGCCACCACCTCTCTGGGAACCTGGGACAGGCTCTCACCACCCTCAGGGCCAACAATTCCTTCCTCAGGTCTGGCCTGAATCTCCCTCCTTTAGTTTAAACCCATCACCCTTTGTCCTATCACAACTGGCCCTGCTCAAAACTCTGTCCTCATCTTTCTCATCGGCCCCTTTTCAGTCCAGAAAGGTGCACTAAGGTCTCCCCGGAGCTTCTCTTCTCCAGCTGAACACCCCAGCTCTCTCAGCCTGTCCTCCCAGCAGAGCTGTTCCAGCCTCGGATCATTTCTGGGGCTCCTCTGCCCCTCTCCAGCAGGTCCATGTGTGTCCTGTGCTGAGGACCCAGAGCTGGACCAGCCCTGCAGGGGGGGCTCACAGAGCGGGGCAGAGGGGCAGGATCCCCCCAAACCTGCTGCCCACGCTGTGGGGATTCAGCCCTTGATTCACGGACCCTGCCCATGTGTGCTCAGCTAAGCTTCTGCTGCCCCTTCCACTCCATACACCTCCACAGCAAAATTTTATCAATTTTTGTATATTTGAATAAATCCCTCCCTAAAACAATCCAAAAGCACAGAGCCTTCCTGCATTACTGACAAATCAAAGTCACTTACACATGCATGGAGGACGCTGCTGCTTTTAGAAAGTGCCTCTTGCACATGTAAGGGAAGAAACTGGAAGAGCTGTCAGACGTGGGTTTCTCCCTTCTTTTTATTCTCATATGACCACCCTGAAACAGCAAATTAGAAGAGGAAATGTAGGCAGGGAAATAATTTTTTAAAAAGTTCTAAGAAACTGAATTTGTGTATCTCAAATCTGTAGGCAGCCCTGCAAAACACATTTCCTGCTCTTTTGAAAGCAACTGCTCTCTGCACTCACAACACAGCCTAATAAATTCCATAGCAACCCTGCGAAGTGCACAAATAACAGACCTCAATAAGTCACAAGAAGAAATTTGAGAGCCGTGGACAGGAAGAGGTCCCAGAGGTGCTTTGAAATACCTAATACATATCTAATGGACATAATATCTCAGGTTGCTCATCACCTAGTGTTTCACGCTGCCCCTTCCAATGAGCCAAACCCCCTTTCCCTGCAGCATCAGCACTCCCTGCTCTGCGGGACCCCCCAATGTCACAGCATCGCCACAGGTGGCCCGAGCACCAGGACCACCAGTGACAGGACAAGGGGCAATGGGTGCAAACTGGAACACAGGAGGTTCCACTTAAAGAGGAGAAGAAACTTCTTCCTGGTGAGGGTGGCAGAGCCTGGCCCAGGCTGCCCAGGGAGGTTGTGGAGTCTCCTTCTGTGCAGCCATTCAAACCCGCCTGGACACCTTCTGTGTAACCTCAGCTGGGTGTTCCTGCTCCGGGGGATTGCACTGGATGGGCTTTCGAGGTCCCTTCCAACCCCTGACACTCCGGGACTCTGTGAGCAGCGCAGAGGAGGGAAGGACCCACCAGAAAGCAGCCTGGGCAGCACCCAGCTCTCCCCTCTCAGTGCATCTCTGGCCCCTGCAGAACAAACCCCTTGGGCCCCTCTGCAGAACAGACAAGGAAATCCCACCACTTCTACACAGCTGGAGCAGCCAGTTCTTTCTTGCCAGGATTAGCAGTAGCCATGTGTGTTTGTTTTAAATAAATGGACAAACAGATAAACAAATAAATAAAATCAAACACCACTATTCCTACCAGTAGCACTTAACATTTTCTTTAAGTCCATATGACGTATATAGTTTTTATAGCAACAGGAATTTGTGAATCTTGCCACAGTAACAAAGATAAAAGAAAAGTATATTTTTGGTTGCAACCACTATTGAAATTTTTAATTAAAAGTTGCATGAATTCTCTTGCAAGTCCCACTTACTTAGCTGCAAGAAGGAAGTATTTACTTAGATATGCACACTATCTGGTCCAGCTAAGTCAAAGAAACTGAACATAAATAAAAAACATTTTAGTGTCAAAATTATTTCTTAGAACCTGAACATCCTGACTTCCTTGGAAAATTCAGAACAGGGGAACAAGAGCATCGCTCACACCGTAAAGTGCCAACACAGCGACAAGAAACCCATATTGTGTTTCCCTGAATGTCGGCACCAGGTCAGGAAACTGAGCCGGAACGTTTAGGAAAGAGCAGCAATGAGCCTGGATTAACAAGTGCAGCTCAGGGGCCACGCTGTGCGTGCAGATCGTCTGGTCAGGAAGTGTCCCCAGGCAGAACAACCAGAGCTCTGCCCGTACAGAATCACAGCAACGTGCACCCGCGGGGGGTTTGCCTGCCCGTCCTGGTTTACACGACTTACAGTTTCAGTTTCTCTATTCCTCTGACAAGCTCTCAAGATCCTCCTTCATCTGACCAGCAAACATTTAGGAACGCACACATCTAACGTTTGAAACGTTTGAAGCTACTGAGTGATCTGCTTGAAATCAGATTGCTTGTTAGCACTGTTGTGAAAACTAGTTCAGAATTTCAATTGTAAACTCACTTTTTCCTGCATCTCCTGGCATCACTATTTAAAGTACAGGACTAAGAATGGAAAAAAAAAAAAAAAATCAAAGATGTGAACAAATATACTTTCCAGGACAAAAATGAGTTTTTCCTCTTTGAATTTAGTTCTAGGAGCCAGCAGAAATCCAATCGCATTGTGCTTTTATCTGCCATTTTCCCTGGAAGGTTTTATTAGCTCAGTTAGCAGAGTGATCCACACTGAAATTTCTCTGTCATTACAGCCTTTGAATGTAAAATTCAGCAGAGAAAGACTTTGAGATGCAATTTATGGCAAGCTTGAGAATCCTTCAGTATTTACTTTCACGTTTTACCCTACACCAAGCAGTGTGTACAGACTGGGCCCCGTCGCAGGCAGCGGTTACAGACCCGGGCAGAGCTCGGCTGGGGCAGCACAGCCAGTGCAGAGCCCACGGTGGGTGCACAGGGACACAGGACCCGGGGACACAGGACCTGGGGACACAGGACTGTATCAAATACTTCTGGCTTTCAAAAGCTGAAGAGCTGAAGGGAGCCCAGAAGGTCCCATTCCTGACCCAGAACTGCATACTTAAATTGACACAGTGGGTGTGTTAGCAAAACGAAACAATTCAGAAGAACAGAGAGCAAAACAGATAGAAAGAATTGATTAATTCTATTGATTCAGGGCAGCACTATGTGCATTTAACACAACTCCCGAAATAAGACTCTTCCTGGTCTAGAATTTAAATGTCTAATGGAAATACCATCACCTTGAGGACCAACGTCTACTGGGAAGCAGAGTCATCATCCCCGTTTCCAACCACTATGAAAACTTTCCAACTTGAAGCCCGAGTCAGTTGAGACCACATTACCTGAGCAGCTTGTTCTGACACAGAAGAATATGTGATCTGATACCAGACTTGCTGAGAATAACAGCCAGGAGAACAGATATTTCCATCATGCACTTCCACTTTTTTCTCTTCACCAAGCATGAGTGGACAAGGTGGCAAAACGCATGTCCCCAAGAAGGAATAACACTAAACACTGCTTGCCAAATTCTTCAAATGAAAACCCACACGAATTATAGGAGCGTGGCAGAACCATAATTCGCCTGCAGTGTCCCGGTGACACGGGCAGTGAGCTCTGGCCAGAGCAGGGACCCAGGGGCACAGCAGCTCAGTCGCTGCAGCTCTTGGCTTCAGCACCCACGTCATCGCCGAAAGAACAATCCAACTAGGCCAAAAAACATGCCCCAAATCATGACTGGTGTCATGCAAGGGTCTTGTGGATAGCGATACTAAAATTTAAGACGACAGGTATTTAAATAAATAGAACTGAAACTGCAGCATCGATTGTCAACTAAATCTCTTGCTGTGAATAAAAATCAATTATAATCTTGTCTCTAACTTTTTAGGATGTGTTCAACAGATATATTACAAAGAATCTGAAAGCTAATGGAGCCTGGAATACGAGCTTCATCCTTAAAATGATATGTAACATAATTATGCATAATGTTCTTCTACTGTGTTACAAATTTACAGGAGAAGTTTGACTTCTGTATAATTGCTTATTTGACATTCGTGTCTGCGTAACTGAAATCATATTGAGCTTTCAACTTGTCACACATTTTGTGTTTTTCCACCTGTGAAACATTAGGGCTGGCCTGACTTTTTCGCATTACTCTAGCCCCGGTTAAATGTCCCCTCTGATCTCCTGGCTCGGGTGCTGGTTCCAGCCGCCCACAGGGCTGGACGCAAAGATTGAAAAAGGGGAAACACAGGATACAAATGTCCTTCCCAAGGATGTGAGCCACCGTCAGAGAACCCAACCTAGAACAGAAACACGGCTCTCGGCACCTCCTGTGCCACGGGGAAACCTCATTGCATACATAGCGTTCACCCAAGTCAAAGGTAAAATAAAGGGTAAGAGAGGAACCAAAACCCAACCTCTGGGATATAACTCCAGCACTTGCCCGTCCGTGGTCAGCATTCCAGCTCCCTGTGCGCAGGATTTCCTCTCTTACATACTCTACTTTCTTCAGGTTGGTGATTATTTGTATTCAGACAGCAGAAAGAACCTGCAACAGAATGGTGCGATGCAGAAGCTTGAACAAGCTATTAACAAAAGCACCTCCTATTATCTCTGTCTCCCCCAGGTCTGCTGTGTAAGTGCCGTCTCCACATCATCACGCTGGAGATGAGAGACTGCTGGTTTTACCTCTACCCAAAGACGAACGTATCCCCAGCACCCACTGTGATTTTGCAGGGCTTGTTTCCCTCCCAGTAACAACTATTACAGCCAAGGGGCCTTGAGCACTGCTATCTGAGGACCTATACCACCAAATAATCAGGCTATAAGTATTCTGAATTCTTACTTGAACGCACTGCTACATTGGTAAGTGATTTCTACGTTAAATTAAAAACAAGACAATATGGATAAGGATGATTTTGAATTCATAAAGGTGAATTTGGTTGGATTAAGGGAACAAGCCTGCAACCATCGGACATGGCCAAGCTTCAGCTATCTCATAGCAAAAACAAAGCCAGCACCACAAAATCACTGGAAACTAGGGTAAAAAGACAGCCGAAGAAAAGATTGAAAAAGGGGAAACACAACAGCAATGAAGGTTAAAACCCAGTCCATATAGTCTTGCCTTTTCATGCACATAATGCACTACATAGAACAAAGATTATCTCCCACCACTGGAATGGCTCAGTGCCTCAAGGAAATGCAAAACACTCACTGTTGCAGAAAAAAAAGGGCACAGGATACGAGGAGGAACGCTCTCCAAACAACGACAAGAAGTTAAAAGGAGAACAAGGGGGAAAAGCTTTGCTGCGTACAAACGAAAGCACACAGCAAAGGGACAGGGCATCAACCGGGAGAGACACAACCCGGCCAGGCCGGTGACGGGGCTGAGACACAGACCTGGAGATCCAGCTTCTCCCACCAACAACGGACATCTCCGAGCTAAAACCTCGCCCGCTCAAGCAAACCAACCCTGCAAAAAGCCACGGAACTTCTCATTAAGCTGTACCCGCGCCTCTCAAAAAGAGCTTCAGAACGCCTGGCAACAAAGGAAGGGCTGATCCTGATTTTTCATTGTTATTAAAAACTAGGAACTATTTTGCGGCAGCCATTGAAATGACTGCACAGAGACAAAAACTCTGCAGATGTAAAATGAAGTTGAGGCTCAAGAGGAAACACAGACTCCCTGTTTTAAACCTCCTGCAGCAGAAGGGCCTTTGTTATTGATACAAGGAAGGAAAATACAAATAGCAAATCGATTCTGTCAGTTTTTCAGGTTATGATTAACATAAAGCAATTTCCATGCCTTTTTTTTTCTTTTTTTCATCACTGCCTTGGTGCTCATAGCACTTCCACCACGGATCTAACACCATGGGATGAATATTTTAAGGAAGAAATGACACGGGTGTCACCACAAAGTTGGTTTCTCAGGCAGGCGGTGGCTGAGTCACACGGCGTATAAATAACTCTGTTGAGACAAGAACCTGGGCTGTGAAATCCCTCGGAGAGGGAAACGTTTGCCTGCATCAAAAACTGCTTTGGGGAACAAGATTCTGCTAAAGCAATAATGCTTATGCAAGAATATTGGTGGCATTAAACTATATATAACTGAACTCATGACCTTAGAATCTCATATGGAAATTAAGACATACGTACAGACGTTCTGCAGCTAAGACCTTCCTCGTACCTTGACTCACAGAACCACAGAATCCCAGAATGTCAGGGATCGGAAGGGACCTCGGAAGCCCATCCAGTGCAATCCCCCGGAGCAGGAACACCCAGCTGAGGTCACACAGAAGG
>VWYH01008318.1:578277-670222 GCA_013399365.1 Pampusana beccarii
CTCCAAGCTCCAGAGCCCCAGCTCCCTCAGCCTTTCCTCACACGGCAGATGCTCCATGCTCTGCGCTGGACCCCAAGACACACGTCCTGCTGCCAGCTCAGGACAACAGTGTCTCAAACCTCGGGGTGCTCAGGGACCGGGTAGGGAAGAGGCTCTGGGTGGAAAGAGCCTCCTTTACATCACATCGTCTGCCGTGCAGAAATTACACCGGGGTGGCATCAGAAACTGTGTCCTGAAGAAGCCTCCTCTCTTTCTCTGTTTTGTTTTTTGATGATTATGGCAAAGTTTCCAGTACACCAGGAGATAAATAATCTAGACTAAAATCAGGGCCTTCCATGGGCAATTTCTAACTATCTTCCACTGAATAGCTTAATTTAACTTTCAACAATTGCATGAGTTCTGCAGCCACATCTCCTTTCACCGACTATTTGTATGCAAAACAGCAGATTGCAATACTCCGTACAACCTCATGAAAATACGCAGCATAAGGCGCTGAGCATCACTGTGCAAACTGCTTGCTCTTCTGTTTCCTGTTATCTCTGTCCTGTCCATTTGCTCTCAAAAATTCGAGTCCTCCAAAGAACAACCTAAACGCAAAGTTCTGCCGTGGACTGCGGTCAGGAGCTCTCTGAGTCGCACCTGAAAGCTCCACGTCACTCCATGGACCGCAGGGACAGTGCAGGGACAGCCCTGTGGGATGCTGAGCCTCACTGTAAAGCCAAACGTAAAGGTCCAGAGCAAAGACACAGTTCAAGATGTAGTTTTGCTCTACAGAGATGACTTGTACTGCCTTAAGAGAAGAAACCAACCCATTGCATCCCGGCCTGCCAGAGCTTGTTCCAGAAGCTGTGATGCAATACAAAGAGCTGGAGCAGAATAGCTGGAAACATTAAAAAATGATGTTTCACTCTTCGGCTGTCATCTGCCCTCCTTAGTGAATATCATTGCAGGCTTTGACTTGAATTCTCAGCTATACCAAGTTCCTTTAATTAGCAGGAGTAAAAGTGGAGATTAATATAATTCGCAGCCAAATACTATAGCGCTTCTTACACTGAGCCAGGCAATGTAGAAAGGCATGTGTAAGTAACAACCTGCAAATGTCTCACATTCCTAAACACCAACCTTCTCTCTAATTTTCTTATCCTTTTTTATCCTCTGCTTATGGAGCATGTAACATTCAGCTCACTGCAAAGTCTGTTTCTGAAAATGCCCACTTCTTGCCAGAAGAAAAGGCATAACACTAAAAAAAAAAAAATCCAGACTAAAAAATAACCCATATTTCCCCATGGGAGTAATTTGAAGAGATATTACATCTCTCCTTATGAGTGTGGTAGCTATATTCATTTATTGTAAACATTTTCATTCTCTTCTCTCTTTTCATTCTCTTTTGACAGAGGCGATAGCTGAGGTCAGGTCACTCGTTCCCTAACGAAACCATCCTGTCTCAAAAACAAACCAAGCTTTTGCTGGCTAGCAATGGTTATTATTCTCCTTTCACCATCTCCTTTCCTTCCCTCTATCCTCTCCATCTATATGGTATTTCCTCCATTTTCTACTTTATTTTATACTAATTTTACATCCACGTAATTCACAGACTCAGGTAAGGAACAGAAAAAGAACGCTAAAAAACCCCACACTGATGACATTTCCTATGTGATTTTTATAAAGAAAAAAATGGTCTGCTCCCTACTGCCATCACATTATCAAAACAGCAACACATTTTTAGGATTTAAATGAAATTAACTTCCGTCCGGTCCGCTGGGAGGTGTGTGTGACGGGTGGCAATGGGATGCCAGCCGGGAGCACCACGCCACCTCCCACAGACACCAGTGCGATGTCTGTGAGCACAAACCAAGGGACACCACCAAAATCAGTTTGTTCGGCACCGAGAGTCAGCTGTGACTGCCTAACGAGCAATGAAAAACCCAGCAGGTGTTCGGTTACACGGTCTGCACGTGAGGTTTGCAAAGCCCCAGCCCTGCCCCAGGTCTGTCCCGTGAATCGGTGCAGACCAGCGACCGGGGCGAAACCCACAGAACAGACACAAGCAGTCTCCAGATAATGGCAACGGCCACTTACGTGCCTTAGGCTCACTGCCTAGCTGAGACAGCTCACAAAGCACCAATTCAGAGTCACCTGTAAGGGTCGTTTTCGTATAATGGGCACCTGGTCACCTCTCAGCGAGGCTGAGCTCTCCAATTTATTTCATGCAGCAATCAAACTTTAATGGGTTTCAGTTTTTACCTGTCCAGACCTCAGATAGTGACTGAAAGAGATAAAATTGCATCCCATCACGGATCGTCAGAGCCAACGAGGTGCTTTCATCTTGCAATCACTTTTTTTTTTTCTTTTGTAAAAGGAAAGTTGGGATCTATAAAAACTTTAAATACTTTGCATTTTTGAAATGGTAAATCAGAGATTTCATCCTCTTGATCTTTTCTTTGAGTTTTGTGATAGGACTCAATGCTGAGAAAGATTTCTCTTAAAGGGCCATCCAATAAAAATACCAAGGGGGATTTTATTTCATATCTTAAAATTAAAAATGCATTATTGATGTGATCATTAATTATATATTTTGGATTTATAAGCAAGATTTGAAGAAAAGCACAATATTTGAACATATATAATTGCTGTCACAGCATACGCTTTCTTCTTATTATTAAACACAGACAGACCCCATTTCCTCCTTGTATGAATATTTTATTCTGAATATGTATTCCAGTTATTTGGCAATATCTTCCAGTCCATTTCAGTCCTTATTTTGAAAGAAGGCAACTAAGATGTGAAGATTTCCCACTGATATAATCCAGTTCTCCTTCTAAATCAAACTAAATTTGAAGTGCTGTGTCTTAAACCACCCTAAGCCGCATCTCCCTGCGGGGCTCAGACCCACAGCCTGGGGAACCGTGGGTCCAGAGAGCATCCCCAGCCCCTGCACCCTCCGTGGGCCCCAGGGAATCACAGAACCACAGAAGGGTTTGGGTTGAAGGGCCCTTCCCAGCTCCCCCAGTGCCCCCCCTGCCATGACAGGGACATCTTCACCAGCTCAGGTTGCTCAGAGCCCCGTCCAGCCTGGCCTGGGATGTCTCCAGGGATGGTTCAGCCACCACCTCTCTGGGAACCTGGGCCAGGCTCTCACCACCCTCAGGGCCAACAATTCCTTCCTNCCAGCTCTCCCAGCCTGTCCTCCCAGCAGAGCTGTTCCAGCCTCGGATCATTTCTGGGGCTCCTCTGCCCCTCTCCAGCAGGTCCATGTGTGTCCTGTGCTGAGGACCCAGAGCTGGACCAGCCCTGCAGGGGGGGCTCACAGAGCGGGGCAGTGGGGCAGGATCCCCCCAAACCTGCTGCCCACGCTGTGGGGATGCCACCCAGGATACGATTGACCTTCTGGGGTGCATGGTGGCTCATGTCCCATCTCTCACCCCCAGCACCCCAAGTCCATCTCTGGGGGCTGCTCTCCATCCCTCCTTTCCCAGCCTGGACCGATACCGGGGGCTGTCCCGACCCAGGTGCAGGACCTTGCACTTGGAAGGAGCTGCCTTGCCACAGCTTGCAGAATTGCCATCAGCTCAGACGACACATATTAGGGAAAGTTTTTGCATGGCAGCGAGCTCACCTGGAGCCTTTCAGAGGGCTCTCGAGGTATTTGCATGCATGCACACACACCTGGGTGTCCTTTTATCTGAGACCAGGAGCAGAAAAAGAACCTCAATCAAGTTTTCAGCAACCTTAAAGAAACTGCATTATTTCCTGAGTGCATGCTTGATCCAAGAAGGAAGATTAAGAAGTTTTGTGGCCATGTGTCCCACTGTTTTCCCTGGCGTGCTACCAGGGGTCTCGGGAGCTGCTCATGGCTCTGGCCGAAAGCCATGCAGGAGAGGAGAGCTGGGTGAACCACAGTGTCTGTCAGGCTTCCTTTACATTACATTAGGGTCTTTCATTAAAGGATCTTTGGGTTATTTTTTTTCCTTACATGAAATAAAGAAGCTGACTGATTCCCACAGCCATACACGCAATTTCTGAACTAAGGAGAGTACAACGGAAATAAGAGATGACAGCTCATGCTCTGATCTTGCCAATCATTCAGCAGAGACAAATAAATACAAAACCTCAGTTGTCAGAACCAGACCCATCCAACCTCAACCTCCCCTGGCAAAACCTGAGGCCGTTTCCTCTCGTCCTGTCACTTGCTACTCAAACCAGGGCTGTGGGGCCAAAAGTGACTAAAGAGAGAGTTAACTATAGAAATCAGTTGTTTGTAACCAGCTGCTACACTAAGAGTAATCAAGAGGAATGTATCTGACATTCTACTATTATTTTATATTTGATTTCTCTAGGTTTAGCTACATTATTTTACAGAAGATCTTTTAAGTTACTGAGACTGAGAAAACAGGATCTTCGGTGTCTTTGACACTTACTTCATTCATAGAGTAGATACTAAAACTCCTGCTTTAGAGACTGAAGACTCTGCTTTGTTATTAAATGCATGGGCATCACGGCCCTTACGAATCTCTATTAAACTGAGGATTAGGCAGGGGCTGGAACAGACAGGCAGTATATTTTCATTCAATCTCCTTTAAAATAATGATGCATGCAACTTCATGTCATTACTTTTTAATGGTCTTAAGCCTATTTAATAGCACAGTAATATTCCGAAAAGGAAAAGAGAATTATTTCCATGTTTAATTTTCATCGCAAACGTGAATGTAGTTCTTTCCATGGCAGATAAGCAGCTAAAGCTGCTTGGTACCTTAGCTGGGATACGACTGCATTAGCTCTGCTACATTACAGCCGAGCTAATGAAACAAAGCAAAACGATGAGCTCCCAGCTCACGGAGTATCTGAAAGCACCGTCTGGGTTGCTCCGAGGGCCCCGCAGAGGCAGTGCCACCAGCAGTGCCACCAGCAGTGCCACCAGCAGTGCCACCAGCAGTGCCACCAGCAGTGCCACACCGGGATGAGCGCCCGGTTTGCCTGTGTGACGGCGCTGGTCACCACCCCGGCCTCCCCACGGGTTCTGCTCCGTGGGAGCAGCGGGATGGTCACGGGCTCTGGTCTCAGCGGCTCCTCGGCGGTGACAGGAGGACAGTGGCTGAAAGCCGAGATCGATGTGCCCTGGCACGGGCTGAGCTGTGCCAGCTCCTGAACGAGCAGCATGGCCGGGGCTGATCCCGCTCCCTCACAGAATCCCAGAGTGTCAGGGGTTGGAAGGGACCTCGAAAGCCCATCCAGTGCAATCCCCCGGAGCAGGAACACCCAGATGAGGTTACACAGAAGGTGTCCAGGCGGGTTTGAATGGCTGCACAGAAGGAGACTCCACAACCTCCCTGGGCAGCCTGGGCCAGGCTCTGCCACCCTCACCAGGAAGAAGTTTCTTCCCCTATTTAGGTGGAACCTCCTGTGTTCCAGTTTGCACCCATTGCCCTCAGCTGAGAGCAACACCTGGTTCTGCTCCTCATCCTGGGGCAGTGCAGGGACAGCTCTGGGGACACAAGGGACACTCTCCAGCCCTGGGCCAACCCACACTGGGTGACTCCAGCCTAAGAGCTCTGTCTGTTCTACTGGTTGCTCAAAATGAATTGCAGGAGGAACTGTGTTTTACACCACTGAGAAGTGCAGTTATAAGACAGGAACAAGCCAATATAACTGCACACGGCTACTGTCTCCACTCCCTTGGGCTCACAGCAACGCCCAGGAACTGGAAATAAGCTTTCAGACGTTGTGCTTGCTGTCACCTGAACCCTGGGGCCAGGATAGGGTGCAGCAGAAGCTGGGCAAAGGGGAGGGACATGACTGCTCCTTCTGCTCCCAGCAAGCAGCTTAAACTGGCCCCAGCACAGAGCTCCACCGAGCCCCTTCCTCCAGCACATCTCGCACCCTCAGTCGCTACCTTAAATCCCTCGGCCCCATAGGTCACCACCTTTGTTTCCTTCTTGGAGGAAACTATTGGACTTGCTTCCTGTGCACCTGGGATTAGTCCCAATTTAACGTGGGTTTTGCGCACTTACTGCTGCAGCATCTCACCTGAAAAATGTCCAGCTCTCCCGCAAGGGTCTGCCAGCCTTGCAGTTTGAGCAGCAAGCACCCTACGGATGAGGTCAGCATCACTGCTGCGTCGTTAGACACTCTAAGGCATGTTAAATTAAGACTAGATTAAAGGAGTGATGCTGATGGTCGTATTCACACAAAGGTAACTGCAGGAAAAGAAGACGATACGGTGTTGCACAGGTTTTCTGCGTTAGACATATGCTTAGAGCTGATGCCCATCACTTGAATCTTTTTTGATATTAAACCCAAATGTGATATTTTCAACCCCAGTGCCCATACCTGGCCTTATTTTTATATACATACATATATACTTATTTTTTTCTTAATGCATAAGCAGGGATATTGAGAGATCTGGCAAGGATGCTTATCTGTTTGAGAGTATTTTGGGCCTTTGGGACGTACATACACTGAAGTTTCGAGCTGAGGCACAACGCTCTATGAAGTGAGTAAAAGTAACTTAGCAGTACTTTTACATTTTGTCATTTTCTTAACTATCTCCAAGATTGTTTCAAGACACTCCCAGCACTCACGCTGAACAGGATTTTGATTGCACTCATTCCCCTGTTTCCTGAGGACTCCGTTCTCTCCTCAGTTTTTCAGCCTTTCTGCTCATTTTAGGCAGAGCCAGAGATGGGCTGGAGGAGGAATCGTGAAGTGCATCTTACTCATTTTCAGTGTCGTACAACCTCTTTCAGATTCCATCAAAAAGGTGAATCCAAGCAGGAACTCCAAAATGTCTATATAGTTTCAAATACATTAGAAAGTTCGAAGACTGACTGGATTTTGTTTTGGTTCAGTGAACTGCAGAGGCGGATTTATCCTCTAGAATCCTTGTTCTGCCCTTATTTGCACTGGTGTCACTTTGTAAATGTTGGAAATGCTGTAGATCCAGCCCTGCTATACATCTGTGGAAAGCAGCTGACACTTGGGCTTCCTGGCTTTTGTGCCACACGTGGAAATAACTCATTTTTCCTTCTTTTTTTAACAAAAATAATAAGCGCAATCTCCTGGTTGTTATTCTAGCAGAAGCTCCTACTAGTTAATTTAACTCAAAAACCCCCATCAGATCCAGACAGAGGCTGTGCAATTCAGAATACAAAGAGTATCTGAGCTGAGGTTCAGAACCTTTTCTTTAAAGGCAATAATGTGACTGATTTATTTTTTTTTTCGGAAGGGTGTTATATATTCATATTTCAGTTTTAATTAGCTTCTCCAGGACTGTTATTGCTTCAGCAAGATTCTTTCCTCTAAGCTCTAATTATAGATGCCGGATAGATTAGCCAGCATTTGATGACCTTTTATAGGCAAATTAACTTCAGCTTCCTGCGCACAAAAACCCTGAAGGAAGGGAAGTTTTATTGGATATCTAAAAACAAGGGAAGCACAGCAGCTCTGACCCTGTCCTCCCGGGCTGGGACTTCACATCGTATGAGCTCCGCCAGAGAGAAACCTCACAGCGGCCACGCAGCAGCAAAGAGCCTGCTTAGGAGCAAGATGTTAAACACTACAGAGTTCAACTCCTCAACAGGAAAGTTGTGCTCAAAAAAGAGAAGATACACAGGGCACAAAACTAGGGTTTGTGGCACTGTAATGCGGAATATTTTAAAATTTGCCTTGCCGGGCTGCATTAGTCTTCAAAAACCAAGAGCACGTCCCTGACCGCTCAGCAGCGCTGGGGAGGAGACCGCGTGCAGCTCCTGACAACGCTGCACATTCGGGACCTACAGAATATGTTTGAGAAATGACTACAGCGCGGTGTGAACTGCGGGGCTGCCCTGTGCGGGAACAGGAGCTGGACTCGATGATCCTTGGGGGCCCCTTTCAACTCAGGACATTCTACAGCAACTCTCTCGCTTTTCTTCCCTTACGTCACTCACGGTGCAGGGTTTTTTGTTAGCGGCTGTTAATGCTGCAATGACCACGCTGTGACTGCTCTGGCTAGTGTTTAAGTTGTGGAGAGAGAGGAAAAGATTTTCTAGATTATCCCTTATTTCTCCCAAAGAGAGCCTTTGGCTGCTCACCAACTAATAGCTGTGATAATTTGCTCCATTTTTACTATTAAATCTGTTTATTGAACCAAAGGACAGGCAGTTGAGGTACCGCTCTAAGCAAAACAAGCGTATATTTTAGGTTTGGCATGGCTTCAAGTGTTACCTTTGAGATTTTGCATCCTTGCTACTTTTTAATCCGTTGCACACAACTCCAAATATCTAAGTCCAGCAGACAAACAACTGAACAACTGATCATTTTCACAGGTAACGGGGACCCCGCAGCCCCTGCTCTCCCCAGAGACGCTGGTGGGCAGGACGGGTCCCACTGACATAACCACAGTCACGAAACTGCAACCCGATACCTACTTGGGTAGCAATGAGCTAGCAGAGGATAAACCTGCATTGCCAGAGGCCTCTTCTCATTTTGAATAGCCTTTACAGTCCAATCACACCTATACAAGCAGCATATTTCTGTATTTATCCAACACTAATCCATAATTCTTTATGAACTGAGCTCTCATTAAATTCTGCCATCCCTCTTGTCATACAAATAAAAGACGGACTCGTTCCATGCATAAATAAAGTCAATGTTCATTTACTGCCATCACGTACTGAACTATTTAATGTCAGCTAACAGAGAAGTTGTCAACCTGCCATTCAAGTGAATGCTGTGTTGTACCCTACTCTTCAAAAAATTGGTCACAAGGCAGGTATTTGCATGAATGCAAATCATGAGATGTTTGGCCTACGTTAATCCAACACTGATGTTCTGAACTCCTGCCCTCTCTCCCGGCACGACATTTTCCAGTGTAAATGTCCCACTGCATCACCCACAGCGCTGTGTTACACCAACAACGACGGAGCTCGACCTGTTCTGTCCATCACCAGGAAAACCAGAGAATTACAGGGCTACGGGGCACCTCTGCAGGGAGAAAATAGCCAAAGCTCTTCAATACAGAGGAGACGAGCGCACCAGTACCCTGAGACCGCTGGTACAGACACATTGCAACACGTAACAACGGTAAGGAAAGCCAAACAGATTCAAATGAGAAACAAGCAGAAATTCATAAACTTGCGAGTCTCATGAATCTTCAGAACTAGTTGCAGGAGGGAGGGATTTCTGATCTTTTCATGTTTTCAGGTCAAATTTGAGCTGTGTGTGGAATTGATGCCTTAGGCAAAAGAAGCTCCTGTTGAAGTTCAGCTGAGCATCATCACTGCCTCTGAGCCCCAACAACCTGCTTCACACAGCCATCGCTTGAAATCCAACCCAAATCACCCACAAATGTGCTCAAAAGCATGCAACATTCAGAGGTTCACTGGTGCGAGTGCTTCAACTTGTAGATTGAATTTATGTAGGCTGTAAGAGGTTCCTCTCTCTTCCCTCCAACCACTGCCTTACACACGAGCTAAATCTCCACCAATCTTCCAGACCGCTCGCCATCAGGAAGAGCAAATTCAGGTCCAATTAGCTCCGTGCTCACACCAGAGCAGTCCACCATCTCCTGCAAGTGTTCACAGGACTGACAGTCGCCTCGACACGCGTGGAGGGGCAGAGCCCACGCACCTCGCGCTCGCCCGCACAGCGGGTCCAAGGCGAAGGGCCAGCAGCACCCCACGCTGTGCTCAGGAGCAGTGTGTAACGGCCATGTCGAGAAATGCGATTTCCTGGTACTAAAAATCAGCACAAGCAATACCCAGCAAGGTTGCAGGGCAGACGGATGCCTCTTACATTTATAGAGCTTCCCCTCTTAACAGCCCCCTCCACAGCACAGGGGTTGGACTGGGAGACCTTTAAAGGTCCCTTCCAACCCAAAGCATGCTGTGATGTCCTGGGAAGGCAAGAAGGGGACAGCAAATGCAGTTCTGATAAAAGCCGCGGGGAAGGTACCATAATGCCAAGCACTATCACACAAACTAAAAGGGGACGCATGGTCTACAGCTTTGTCTCTTCCTCTGTGTTTTTTCCACCGCTTTGCAGTGTTGTTTCCCACCCCCAATTCCTGTGACACATTCACAACAGTCCTGTTCCTTAGTGACTGGGCTCAAAACCTTACTGCTTTGTATGGTCTGAACTGATCCTGTAAAGAATTCCTTGAAAACTACTACTAGGATGATGTATGGCCCAATTTTGGTTGCTATAGCATTTAGAATCAGACTTATGGCAGGGGAAGCAATCTCCCACTCACTTGAAATGCAGAGAAAGGTTTCGGTACCGCAGGAGAAGGCTCTCTGGCTGAAAAGTCATATTTTAAAGTTTACAGCTCCTGCTCCTGGCTGGGTGCTGCTGCAGCAGCGAGGAGACAGCCTGGGGGCTCCTGAACAGCACCGAGCTGCTGCGCGGGGGGCCGAGCAGCGCTGCCTTACCAGCACTACCAACCTGCCAGGACAATGCGTCTGCGGCTTTAAAAGTGGTACGTTTTTATTAACATGGAAATGACTATGAGGAACCGAAAGTATTATCGCATAGGCAGTGAGATGTAAAGCAAGAACACTGTGTAGGTCTCTATGGTTGGCAATGGAGGCCATCGCTGTCAGCCTTTCCTATTGAGTTTAATGTGCGCAACCTTGGTGGCAGCACCTCAGCTCACACACTCTGGCCTTGGGGCCACCCAGATAAACAAATAAATCAAACTAAAGCCACATCCCAAAGCAGACAGAACCCCCTTTTCTCTCTTCGTTCTACACATATCTGTTCATGACAGAGGTCCTCAAAGCACTACCGTATATATGCATTGTGCTCTGTATGAAAACTAATACTCATTTTACAAATGAAGATAGGATGGCTGAATCTGAAACCTTTCTTCCAGTTCTGAATGCTTCAGTTTATATATTTCAGCAGGATTTTACAGGTGCTAAGAGGCAGTTTCAGAAATGACTTCTATTTGCCCCCAGCTTCGCCAGTGTTCCAACCTGCCTTTAGAAGTCACAAACCAGGTTCTCCAGAATTAGCAAATGGCTTTAAAACATTATTTTCAAGGCATGCAAAATGTACTATTATTCATAATGCACCTTAGAAAAATCCAACCAAGCAAATCAGAATAACCTAACCATTACTTAGATACGTGTACAATTCTTATACATAGAACCACAGCTCTTCAGAGTGCAGCAAGAATGCACATGCAAGTGTCACTTAGTTCAGCCTCACCTCCTTTCAGGTACCTTTTTCAGCTGAGGAATAAAATTTGGTTTTAAGAACATACCTGTTTATGACAGATACAAAACTAACTAACGTGCTTAGTGCTGGTTCTGCAGATTTCTAACCATACTAAAGGGTGCAGCACCTGCGGCTTACACAAAGTGTATGGTTGGTGAATTTTAGTTACACTCATCTCCGGAACTGTTTTCAGTCCGAGCGATTTCAGAGGTGCCCACTCCCAAAAGTCCATTGAAAAGTCACTTCCTGACTGCAAAGCAGGCGCTTAGATATTGTGCAGAGAATAAAAATGTCCTGCTCAGTGCAGTACAAGGGCTGCTAATGAACTTTGCATTTCCTACCACTGAGACTGCATCTTGCCACAAAAACTTAAATAGGTGAAACTCCGAGTTCATACATACAACACAATGTGTTCTTTAAGAGAATTATGCACTCGTTCAGTTGATACCAGAGCTCCAGCCAGTCACGGCACATACATGATCTCAAAATGTCACCTTTCAGAACTATTTGTCATTCTTATCCTCTTCCCATCCCTTCCGTGCATGTTCCAGCAGCATCCCGGGTGACAAACACCAAATCCAAAATCCCAAGTGACAAACACCACGTCCAAAATCCCTCAACTCTGCTGCAAACCCGCATTTGCACCAAGCACCCGAACACACACAGCACAAAATCAGTTCTTTCTTATACATTGAGAAGATCCATAAAGACAAAATCATTTTCTCATAAAATTAGCACAAATTCGCTTGCAATTTTGGGTGGTTTGGTTTGGGGGTTTGGTTTTGGGGGTTTTGTTTGATTCTTTGTCTGGTTGGCGGGGGGAAATGTCCCTAATTTGTTTAAAAAAATAAAATAAAACAAAATGAAAAAGGTTATTTGGTGTTTTCAGCGAAGTCTTTGCATGTTTCCTTCAGAAAAGCTCTGTGGCAATCCAGAACACGTCATCCAGACAAGTCTGTACTGACAGACCGGATTGCTAAAAGACTTCAGTCTTAGAGAGCCTTTTATTTACTTTTTTGTTTCTTTCTTATTTTACTTCAAAAGTTTTCCCAGTGGCTGCAATCTGTAATAGAATATTAAGCTGCAAAACATCTCCTGTAGCTTTGTTGGTCGCAGTTACCGATCAGATTTGATTCCTACTGTTCTTAAAAGGCGAGGGACCGGCTTCGCCGGGGCGTACGTGACCTTTGCAGAGCCGCAGCCCGGCAGGAATTGCGTCGATTGCTCTAACCTGTCAATGAACAAGAGCGCGGAGCCAGCGGGAGAACAAGTCCTGATGCCTGTAGTTAAATAACAGCACCTCAGGAGAGCGCATTTATGAAATATCTGAAGGGCCAAAAGGTCACTCTCAACAAATCTCCCTTTTCTCAGGAGCACGACCCGTCTGCTCTGCCTGGGCGGGTTGTACCACACAGCCTGGATCTGACGGGGCCCAGGGCTTTGGAAGAGAAGGTGTTTTTTCTAGGTATGAGCTTTTCTCCATAATTTATTGAAGTAACACTAAGCTTTTGGCAGGAATTAATAAAACCCAGGGGTTGAAGCTCTTTAAAGCAGGTGCGAGTAAGGCCAGCCGCCGGCTCGCACAGCATCCTGAGGCCGCACACACTCCTCTCGAGGGCCAAGGGCCCTCCATCCACAGTGACCAAAGTATTTGTCCCCTCAAACGTCCCACAGCTCGAGTGTGAAAACCTTCCAAAACATGCTAGGAACCAAAGCATTCTTCCCAAAGGCTTAACCAAGACGGCTCTGTACGAGAACCGAGCTCTCTCACAGCACCGCCCTGAGCTCCCGCCTAACCCACCCGCTTTGTTCCACACCGCAAATGCTCCGGGATAGAGCCAGGGGTGGCACGTGTGCCAAATAACACTGAGCTGAGCAAAACCTGACTTTTAAAAAACGTAAGAGATCTGGGGTCATCGCTGGTGCCCTGAGCTCGCACAGCAGGTGGGAGAGCACAGGCACCAAAGCACTGCAGCACGTTTTCGGCAGCCCCGGCCCCCAGGTGTGCTTTATGTTCTCTCCCATTTTTCATGCTGCTCCCCTGCTGCTTCTAGGTGCCCCCATACCTGTGCAAATGACAGACGAAAATAAAATGGACACCTTGTCTCTGTTGACACGCATTCTAGTCCCTGGATACTGCAATTGTCTTTTAGAAAAGACGCAATTAGTGCATCCTAGTTAGTTCCAGTGAACAGAGCCGGTATGGATATCGGCATCAACAAGTCTGGTGTGATGCTTCCTAAACTATAGACATCCTTCAGCGTAACAACAGGCACGGCTGAAAGCTAAACAGTATTTTCTAACTCTACCACGAGCTGTTTCATTGCCAGCTTAAAGAGCGAGTATCTCAAAAGTACACCTTTTACTACATGCAATATGAGCCTGAAGTCAAATCACGTTTTACTTTTTAATTTTTTTTAAATTTTCTTGAATCTGACATCTCTCAGTACTTTCCCTCCCTTATTTAAAAGCTTTTCTCACCCAGAACGGCATCAGAAACACGGTGCTGTGAAGTGCAGACAGCGAAGTCGAACTGAGTGATTTGGCAACAGTCTTACAGTAACTGTTTTTCCAGACCCATTAGTACACTTGCCTGATGTTCCAGTTAGTATATAAAAGATAAAGCTTAAACTGTGCAACTTCTATAAAATCCTAGAGCAGGCAATGCACTCCTTGGCAAAATCACACATTTCAAAAATGGGATTTTTATCACAGTATTTCATTTCCAGGCAATCGAGGTCTGCATTCATAGATCATTTTTCACATACACTACTCAGCGACTGCTCTTTCTATCTCGGCTGGTAAATATTTTTGCCTTGTGCAAAAGATGTAAGGGCAACACAGCCAAGATGAATTCTTGCATTAGTCTTGCAGCCGAGATGGCAGTGACATACAGCAAGATATTAGAGCACTATAGTATCAGAAATGTACAGTGAGCCTGAGTAAAGGATGTAGCCTAGAGTTTTATAGCCTCAGTCCCAGGAAAACCAAGATAAAAGGTACTCTTCCACTGTAACATACGGACGAGTGTAGTCGTTCAGAGTAATACGGCACATCAATTAAATTTAACCTATCGATTCCTCATCCCCGGAGCCAGCCCAGGTGCCCGTTCCACGCAGCGCAGCGCGGATCAATGAGGAGGTGGTACGGGGAAGGAGATGGTGCCTCTGTGTCTAGCTAAGAGAAACAACATATAACTTACAGTTACTAAACTGTTTTACTGCTTCTAAATGGACACTGGTACTACATAACGTAACCCAGGTGACGCAGTAAGACGTCTGGCTGCCGAAGCGCTGCCAGGCGGCTGTTTGCACGGGCAGCACGTCCCGCTTACCTGGAGCTGCTATCAGCTTTGTGGCCAAAGCCCATACAAGGCCAGAGCAGCACGGAATCCGTCTCTTATAAGCATTTTGGTTCTCTATATTGACGATAAATCTCTATTTCTCTTGACAGGCTGTAACGCAGGCCCTGTGAAATCGGGCCCAGTTGGCAGCCACGCAACAGGTTGAGCCATTCTCTCTTCAGCCCCGCGGCGCTGCACGTACATTACTTATGCCTGCAGCCCTATCGACATTCAAAGCCACATCAGTGCAGCTAATAACACTAAGATTTTTAAACGGCTAATGAATTCTGTGTATGGCCAGAACTACTTTAATTCAAATTTGCCTTATACTCAGCTCCCTCAGCTCAGCAAAGGCAGCAGCTTAATGTGCAATTACAGCTCGCTCCACAAGTTACCGTACCTGCTACGTAAGCTGTTAACATTATATCAAAAATCATAAATGAGAAGAACTAATGCAATGGAGAGTCAGCCTAAGTTGACTAAGCTTATGCAAAATACAAACTGCGTCCATTTCTGAGAGTCACCTTCAGGACTGTGAAAATGCCAAACTGCACATTTAATGTCATAGTACTCAGTTTGCTCAAATGATGCAGGAGTAGTTCAAGACACAGAGCTTCAGCAGAGTAAGGATTGAAGTCCCTTCATAAGAGACCTGTACTATTCTGTTCTTATTTGTAAATTTATATAAAGTGTCATAACCACACATATAAATAACAAAGAAACAGTCTCACGATGGTAAGTAATCCATACAAACTCTATCACAGTAATAAACTCTCTCAGAATTTTATCCTCAGGGCTCCAGATAACCTCATCCAGTGAGGAAGTCAATAACTCTATCAGTCAAGAATCAGAAAGCGAGGTGGTAACTGGGTTTGGAAGTAATTCTAATGAAACTCTACAGATGCAGCTTCTCAAATTGAATTAATTCAATGAGAATGGAACACAGAGAATCATTTCAGGCTCATTTTTTTGACATCTTCCAGAGTTAAAATACTTCCAAATTGATACGCTTGAAACCCTCGTGACTGCTTTGATTTTCTAATGTAATATCTTTGTGGGTAGAATCCTGGAAGACAAAATATTATTGGCATGTGGCAATATTATTTAATCTAACTTGGTCTGCAGGCTCAAAACACTTAATATAAATTCCTATGGAATTAACCATACTTAGTATTACCATGACTGAATTTTAATAACCTGAAATGAAAGCTAGGACAGTTGGAGGAAGGAGACACGAAAACTGAGCTACTCATTTTTCTCCTTCAAAGACTTGAAAGTTATCCTTAGTTTTTAACACAGTGAAGACCTTTAGGCATGGCCGATATCAGAGTCTGGTGGGCACTCCACAAAACAGGACGAAGTAAAAATGGAGATGTTTGTTGCTTCCAAATGACTTCTAATTAAAACATGAAAAAATTAAATAAAACTCAATCAAACCTGAGGCATCAAGGAACAACACTGCTTTCTGAAAGCTTAGTGGCTTTAGTGTGAAATCTCTCACATTTTTGTCAGCAGAAATATTTTGAGGCATTTTAATGATGATGATTTGATGGGTTTGTGTGGAAAGGCAACACGGAAAATCTTCAAATAAGTGGTTGTTGTGGTTTAATCCCAGCCAGCAACTACGGCCCACGCAGCCGCTCGCTCATCAGCCCCCTGGTGGGATGGGGGAGAGAATCAGAAAAGTGAGAAAACTTGTGGGTTGAGATAAAGACAGTTCAATAGATAAAGCAAAAGCCAGGCACACAAGCAAAGCAAAGCAAGGGATTCATTCCTCACTTCCCATCGCAGGCAGGTCCTCAGCACCTCCAGGACAGCTGGGCTCCATCACGGGTCACGGTGACTTGGGGAGACAAACACCATCACTGCAAACACCCCCCTTCCTCCTTCTCCCAGTTATATATCGAGCATGAGGTCATGTGGTGTGTCATGTCCCTGGGGCCAGTCGGGGCCACTGTCCCGGCTGTGTTCCCTCCCAGCTCCCTGTGCCCCCCCAGCCTGCTCGCTGGCCAGTGTGAGGAGCTGAGAAAGCCCTGGAAGAAGTTCTGCTGGACTAGTCAAGAAAGACCAACCATGGAGGAGAACATTGCTGAGGACAAAAACATCAAGACAACAGCTGAAAAAGAGAGGCAAGTTACAGCTGATGTGTATACAGGGTGTGTCGAAAAGATGGACCCAATTTCAAAGATATAGAGATTTCAAACACCTTAGGATGCCAGGTGAACATCTTCTAAGCACCTTTCCTTTATATAAAGTAAAAAGAGCTGGAAAAGTACAAACCATGAATGAAAATCAGGATGTTCTGTTTCTATGTGAAATGGATATTTGGTCTCTCCTTGCTTTACTTTTTTTTTTTTAATTCCTCTGATACATCACTGAAGAGCTGAAATGAATTTCTCTATTATTGCAGCTAATTTTTGATGGCAACTCATACTTAAGAGATCTTGGTTACATGAAGAGGTTTTAAGAAAGCATTTAAAAAGACTTTGCTGATCACTGTCTTGTAACAAAGAGCAATTTCTGGTTTTATATAAACACAACCAGAAGACACTCGCAGTTAAAAAGCTTAGAATACAATTACCTTTACACTTAATGAGTACTGATTAACCAGGATTAATAGGTGTTTGTAAAGCAGGAACAAGAGGGATACAAGTGAGCCAGCTACTGTAATTTCTGCTGCTAAGGCTCTAACCACACCTGGGGAAAAAACACATCTGCGAAATAATTATAGTTCTGCCAAATGATGCTAACAGTAACGTGTCAGAACGTGGCTTATTGCTTTTCTCTAGAAAATGTCTGGAATTTCTCGTTTCAGCAAAATGAAGAGAAACTGCAGCATAACATCTTTTCAGTGGCAGTAAAAATCGTAACTTTTTTTCCTATCGAGTGCTTTACAACAACAGATTTGTCCAGCAATCGCCACACAGTGGAAGTTGCATGTTTGGTGCAGGGAGACACACACAGGGTCCCACAGGAACCGAGGCTTTTCTGCAGCACCACACCGGACCTGGCAACCTCAGACCTGACTTTCTTCACGCGCTTTAATACAGGACCCTGGAATTCTTCATCTGGAAGTTTGTTTGTTTGTTTTTTCATCATTTGCTTCCTTTTATTAAACTCACATGGGCTAAAAATGACACAACTGTATCTACGAATGTGATGTACTTAATAAATGACAACGCTACACACAGAGAGCTGAGCGAGTTGCTGGAGCCTCAGCACATCACCATTTGCACCACGCTGGGCAGCGGATGCAACATTTTCCAACCACAGTCCGTTCTGCAATGACAAGACAGCATCTGTCCGAGTGGCAATGAAACATCTCAGACGGCTGGGGAAGGGTGAGACCTGAACCAGCAGGACCACGAGATCTTTACCAGCAGATCACTTCTCTAACACCTACAGAAAACAGCTTGGCTAAGGCAAGTCAGGCCTCCGAGCAAGATTCCTAAGGCAGGGCAGGTTTTCAGGGCACGCTGCCGTGCTGAGCTGCAGAAACAAACACAGCGTTGCCTTTGTGCGACTTACAGGAGCTGTGTGACTTCAGATATCTATCCTGGATGTGAACGGCCGCGGGAAGCACATCTCTCACTTCTCCAACAGCAAACACGGGCTTCTGAACAGAGCTGGTCTGAGTCTCCCCACGCCTAACGCCGTCAAACAGAACCACAGCACAAAGCACCATCCTACCTGGAGGTCTTATTGACCCGTCTTCTACTGCAAATAGGATTATTTTCTTCCCTGACCTCAGTACAGGGAACTATTCAGAAACTTTTCAAAATCTACTTTTCTATAATTCAGAGGCAGATTGGAATTTCTTGAACAGGAACTGGTTTTTACAGATGCTTTTTTTTGCCTTCCATCCTGTTCTTGTGTTCTTGTGGATGTGACCCCAGGCGGCCGGAGGAGCTGCTCAGTGTTCAACAGAACACAGCAGAAAGTCAATAGCCACTCCAGGAGCAACCGAGCACCCAAGGATGGAGGTTATAGCACAGGGCTGTAACAAATGTAGTAAAAAAGACGGAAACTGGTGTGACTAAAGGTTTTCTTGTAAACCTGCAGTTGAAGCCAACTTTATCTAAGAAATTACAAAGGCTATGAACAACCTGAACTAAATTTTGGGATTACAAACCCAACGTGCGGTTAAGTGAAATTTTGAATCACGCAGGACACAAGTATCTTCTACCAAGTTTACTGAAATTCTAGTAACAAAGTACTTCTGTAACTTTTGCGCTTCGAAACTTTTGATGCGCCCAGAATTTTAGCTAAACCATATCTTAACATCTTTCCGGCTTCTATAAAAGCAAACAGTGAGAAAAATATTAGTTTTCTAGCAACAGAGCTTTGAAAACCCTTACCTAAAAGCTCATTTTACACGGGTCACGGAGCATGCACTGGATGACATATGCTTTTTATCATTACTCAAGAAGTGTCTCAATGAAGTGCAGAACAATACTGTACACACTAAAAATGGCCTTTTTTCCCCTAGACAGACTAAAAATAATGTAGCTAACCCAGCAAAGACTTTAACCTTCAACCTAGGAAGAAATGATATCTTCCTTGCGAAAAACCTACGGAAATAAAGAGACTAAAAAATCCATAGATTTAAAAAATAATTTTTATAATAATAAATAGTCCAGATAAGCACTACACATTAAATACGTAATCTTGAGAAATGTTTCCAAACCTGGGAATCGTGTGGTCACTGTCGATGCTACACGCTGAGAAGCGGAATGTGCAGGAAATTGCTTCTTTGCTTACCCACATATACACAATTCTCAATGATACAACCACCTGTGTTCTCAGGTACATGCTGAGGTTCAAGGAACTGATGTGATTTCTATTTAATAGCATTTTGTTTCTCCAAAGGGAACGGCCAAACTAATTTTAATGCAATTTCTCCAGCAATCCAGCCTCCTTAAAACACTTTCCATTCTCAATCGTGCAGTGCTCCCGGCAAAATGGTGAGACAAGAGTGAAGGAGGAACTCACAAACCAAAAATCATTATGAAGAACTAGGATTCCCTGCAAGGTCTACAAAAGATTTTATAAAAGTCTAGCACCTAGCAAGGTAATAATTTTCCATACATCTAATGAAGGGGCCTAATCCTGTGAAGACTCAGAGACATTTCAGCATGCAGCACCGCGGAAGCTCTGCTAAAGTCGGGGCAACCACGTCACACCGTGAAACAAAACGTGCTTGAGCACTTGTAGAATCAGGGGCAATACAGTGCAAGATTCAATAAAAGAGACAAAGAGACTAATTTGGGGGACAGGAGAGGGAGGAGAGAGCAGGACTTTCACCCGGAATGCAATCGAGTTGTAAGCACTCAGTTTGTCAGCTTCAAATCTCAGGAGGTTTATTCTGTCACCTAAAGAAGAACTTGCCAACACCTGGCACTGCACATGCTCCCAGAAAGCCAGCTGTCTCATTTACAACCTGTACAATAAGCAAAGAGATGTAAAGGTTAGGACCTACATCCTGAAACAATACACCTGGGGGTCCTGGGGACAGCAGGGTGCCCATGAGCCAGCACTGGGCCCTGGTGGCCAGGAAGGCCAATGGGACCTGGGCTGGATGAGAAGGGGTGGTCAGTAGGTCAGAGAGGTTCTCCTGCCCCTCTGCTCTGCCCTGCTGAGACCACATCTGGAATATTGTGTCCAGTTCTGGGCCCTCAGCTCCAGAAGGACAGGGAACTGCTGCAGAGAGTCCAGCGCAGCCACCAAGATGCTGAAGGGAGTGGAGCATCTGCCGTGTGAGGAAAGGCTGAGGGAGCTGGGGCTCTGGAGCTTGGAGAAGAGGAGACTGAGGGGTGACCTCATTGATGGGATCAATATGGAAAGGGGCAGTGTCAGGAGGATGGAGCCAGGCTCTTCTCGGTGACAACCAGTGACAGGACAAGGGGCAATGGGTGCAAACTGGAACACAGGAGGTTCCACTTAAAGATGAGAAGAAACTTCTTCCTGGTGAGGGTGGCAGAGCCTGGCCCAGGCTGCCCAGGGAGGTTGTGGAGTCTCCTTCTGTGCAGCCATTCAAACCCGCCTGGACACCTTCTGTGTAACCTCATCTGGGTGTTCCTGCTCCGGGGGATTGCACTGGATGGGCTTTCGAGGTCCCTTCCGATCCCTGACACTCTGGGATTCTGTGAAATCCACTTTTGTTCATTTCTATGGGATACCCTTCTTTGCTTTTTCACCATTTTCCCCATCTCTGCTCTTTGCACAGAAAAATGAGTTGCATGTTTTAGTTTGATCGCAGGGACATCCAACCTACAGCAGCACCTCTGCTCTACAGAGAAGTCTGGGGAACCCATCACCCAAGTTCGAGTGCAGCGATCAGTAAGAGAGGCAGCGCAAGGGACACGGAGCATCACACCAGTCGTGTGGGGACAAATACGACCGGTCACGGCTGCCACCCCGAGTGAAACGTGCCCCGGAGACCGACTGACAGGCAAACACCAGCGTGGCCAGAAGCACAACTCCTTTAAAGAAACACTGTAAAAGATCAAAGAATGAACTGAAAATTCCTCACCTGCCCATCTCTTTCATCCCCAGTGCCACAAAATACCTTTTAACTTGAGAATATCAATAGAAACATTCTCTTGAGGACTTTTAAAGGCCAAGATGACTGTGGGGAGCACTGAGGGCCTCAGAAACACAAGTCTCATTAAAATTGCAACTGGTTGTACAGAAAGTTTCCTTACTGCAAATCAGTGTGTGAGCAAACAGCACCAGCACAGCCAGCCCTTACCAAGAGAATCCGACACTGCTCCTGACTTTCTCAGCTTTAAATCTCATTATTATTTGCAGCATTTGGCCAAAAATACTGAAAAAAAAATGTATTAATTTATTAAAATAATGGGTAATGTATAAACCATAGAGTGGAAACACTTTAGACAAGGAAATTCAGTTTAAGGAAAACCCAATTCCTCATGCTTTCAGATTATGTAAAGATTTTACACCAAGGAAAACACTAAAATGTTCATAATTGCGATGGGTACTTATACCTTTAGTGCTTGGGGGATTCGGGAGCAGATATGGAAACAATGTCATATGAAAACAGCTATCATGGAAACACCTATGAGCCCAAAATAAAGCCACACCAAAAGAACAACTTCAGCATCTTAAATCAGGGCTTACAAGCAGCCACAGGCTCCAAATCACCTACCAATTGTACTTGTCCCAGAACTACACAGTTGTCTTGCACATGAGCACAACCATCCTCAAACTCCTGATTTTTTAAAGCCAAACTTCTGTCTCAAGAGCAGAATTTAATCTCTTTTATTTACGGGTCTCCCAACTCCCCAAACAATTAGGTTGCAGGGGGCGGCACGGACAGGGTTTGTTCTGTCCCTTCCATGCCGGGTCCCTCAGCAAGGTCACGGTGATTTGTGGTGCCGGGGGGCGGACGCCTCAGCTCCCACTGAAGCTCATTGAATTATTTCCAAATTTACTGCTCCAGCAAACAGCTGCCAAACAGCCTCGCTGCCCACGGCCCAGGCAGGCAGAAAGCAGTGAATTAAGTTTAGAAGAGACGCAAAGCTCGCGCCCTGGCCGGTGAGATGCTGCTGTCAGGTACGCGGGTTTATTCACTCCCCAGTGACAAAGTCGGCAAACCTGCAGCGCCCGATTGCTCTGGGGGACACGAGAAAGATGACGCTTTGCCAAGACCAGGATAATTACAAACCTATACAGCAGGTGACAGAATGCTGGTGCTGCAGGTCAAGAGTCTCTTTAAGAATCATTTAGAAGAAAGGAAAGGGTATTTCCAAAGCTTTAGTCTGAAGCTTTGCAGAAGGCAAAGCCTGAGAGATGGAAGGGCTACAGTCGCAGGACACACACCTGGAAACACAAACACCCGGGTGTCAGCTCATCTTCCACTTATCTCAGCCTTTGCTGACTCATCCCTAAATAGGAACTGCAATTTCTTGCCATCTTACCTGATAAGTGTTGAGAATTTAGATATTTGAGAGAAACCATAGAGTATCAATGTGAGTCACGGTCGTGATTGCGACTGAAAACTAGTTTGCCGAGGCAGGGAGCGAAGGTGTCACCAACGTGCGAGTGACGGCGGCCACCACGACTTGGTGTCCTTGCACAGCTCAGTTTATCGCTAACGTGAGCACATGTGAGAAATGTGAGAAAAGTGCTTTACGGTGGGTTGTGGAGCCGGGAACAGGGGGGCATGGGCCTTTCTGGAAACTTTTTTGCGGCATGTACCAATCTCTGAAGAGGTCTGTAAAACTAAGAAGGGGAAAAAAATACCTTTTTTTTCTACAATCAGTTCCAATTAGGCAAGAAAAATCTTTAACTATATCTGGACACGAGCATGTCTCTTTCAGGCAAAATAATTTGAGGGAGACCTTTGGAGATTTATGAACAAAATAATTAAATTTTTGGCAAGCAGTAATGCAGCAAATTGATGTCTTTGGCCACTTCTGCCTTCAGAAAGAAGCACATTTAAATAGAATAAAGAGATTAAAGTTCAAATGCAGCGAAGGAAAGAATCTGTAGTGATACAATCAGTCCCAACAGGAGACTGCAGACAGTCCGTGCGTTAAAGAGAACAGTTCCATTTCAAATGACAACTTATCAAAAAAGGTGGTGGCCTCCTAAACATGCTAAGGGGAGATTTATCTTTCAAACTATTGAATGAAAAAAGAGCAAAAAAGAGGAGAGGAGGCGGCTACGATGGAATGTGCAGGAACAAAGTGGTCTCAGGTACTGGACACTGGGGGAAGAGGGAGCTGGAGCTACGTGAAGGGCCAGTGTCCTCGGGGTGACAACACGGCAGAGCCAGGTCTGAGAGAGAAGAGAGGTGGAAAACTTCCAAGGTCTAGCGATTGTGGTATATTAGCTTTAAAATTTTCCTGAGGCTATTATTTCAGAAAAAAAGCAACTCAAATGTATTAGGGCTTCAAAAAAAAAAAAAAAAAAAAAAAATCAGCACTTAGATACAAATGACAGAAAACTGATTGCAATCAATTATTTTCTACAATAGTTGGGAATGGAGCAACAAAAAAAGCATTTAACTCACGGTTAAAGACTGCGAATTACAATCAGCCCGCAAATGTCACCTGAGCAATTTTACGCGAGTTAAATCTTGCAAACCTCACTTAGTCACAATTCATGCTGACATTTCTGGGATTTGAGTTTTGTAGCTGTCTCAATAAACATCTAAAGCATCATAAAACCTGTGAAAAGCAGTAGTGAACAAATGATCATAGAAATAAATATTTGTCATAAAGGATCAAAATTACTTACAAGTATGGAGCCCTTGGATGGATGAAGCCAATGTCAGACAAAACAGGGATGTGTAGAAGAAAAGCAGAATGAAACATGGAATTGCAGAGCACTGATGGGCAGCACTGCCTGTTTCCTTCTCAGACATCTCGTAAAGCAGAAGCCTGTTCCCACCTGGATTCCTGGGCCTGGGTCTCGACCCCCTGTCCTCTCCACAGGGATGGGGCAGATCTGAGGACCAGAGAGCAGCTTTGGGAAGGGCCTCTCCCCAGTGCAATCCACCCAGCTACATTCTCAAATTTGAGTCATATAATAATATTTAATACCTCATCCATACATAATATCTGTGAGAAGAGATTAAAACAATACAGGAACGCCGTTCCCAAAGCAGGCTGTTCTCTGGCTCTGGCAGAGGTTTGCCTGCTCCAGGCCCTGAAGAGGATGCGAACGGTCTGTGCTGCTCTCGGGGAAGCACAATCCAGCTTCTGACGGCACCTTCTGAACTGGCACTGCTGGGGCTGCTGTTACCAACCCGTATGATGAAAACCATTGCTCTCACTTCTTTTGAGCCTGTGCGTTCCTCATCTACCCACCCAACAGAGCCATCACGGCCGCGGCCAGGCCTTTCTGCTGCTGTACAATGCCGGGTGAAAGGAAGCCCTGAAACTGGAGGGAGGTTCTCTGATGCTACTGTAACACAAAACCTGACAGCCGCAAACAACCTGGACACACAGCCAAATGATTTTCCTCCTGCTAGTAGCTGCATGTGGTGTTTATTTCTCTGAACACTCCTAACCCGCAGCAAACAGAGTTTCCCCTGCAGGCAGAGCCAGGCTGACCCGCAGCGCTGCCGCAGAGCCAGAGCACACACAGGGCTCACTGTGAACAACCACAGACACCCTGACTCATGAACGACACAACGGACTGATCCACCTCTCACATGCGGATCCTGTGGTGGGCTGAGCCTGGCTGGACACCCAGTGGCCCCAAAGCTGCTGCATCACCCAACTCCTCAGCTGCACAGGGGAGAGAAAATGTGGGGATCTGTTCCACCATGGACCTCCATGGGCTGCGGGTGGGGATCTGCTCCACCAGAGACCTCCATGGGCTGCAGGTACAGATCTGCTCCACATGGACCTCCATGGGCTGCAGGTGCAGATCTGCTCCACCATGGACCTCCATGACCCATCAGGGGACAACCTGCCTTGTGCTGACCTGCACCACAGACTGCAGGGGAGTCTCTGCTCCAGCACCTGCAGCACCTCCTGCCCTTCCGTCTTCACTGGCCTTGCTGTCTGCAGAGTTGTTTCTCTCACACATTCTCACTCCTCTCTCTGGCTGTTTTGGGTTTTTCCCCCTTCTTAAATAAATTATCCCACAGGTGCTACCACAAACTGTCATGGGCTCACATTTCACAGTTGTTACTACAGTAGTACTGACACCAGAGACAAAGCCACGGCATATACCACCATCACATCACTGTTACAGGCCAATGAACCAAAGAACTTCTATTTTGCCAGTGCACACACACAAAACACAGCTGCTAATTGCATAAAGCTCCATGAGCAATTTTGCAGATGGATTTTTTTTGTCACCACGCAGTTGTCTGGTGGTAATATTTGTCCATGTCTTACAGAGCGTGTTTCCAAAGGCACAGAACATATCGCCGTGTGCTGGAAGGGACGTGGGATTCTGGTGTTGCAAATCAGCCCATTGATCATAACGAAATACGGCAAAATGCCAAGAGGTCATGTACTGAGACACCTCCAGGATTCACAGCTGAACAGCTATTTAAATAATTTTAAAAACCCTACTTCAAGTCATATTTAGAGCTGAGTATCACCAGAGTAACAACTTTTTCAGCAATACAATGTTCTTCGTAAGTAACACACAATGTAAATTTATGAGGGCTGAAGCATAAAACCGTAACTATACAAATAACAACCATGTATAAAAGTAGACCCTTTGACCTTGGTACAGTTATTGCACTCAGAGGAGTATTTGTCTTTACAAAGTGTTCATTTGTTCTGGCCTCACTTCTAACGATGGCCTGCTATAATCACAAATGGATGTGGGCTTGATTTGAATGATTTCTTTGGCTCCTAAAATGTGGGATTTACTTCTAAGCATCCATGCACAAAGTCTAAATTGTTCCACTACATGACTTTTACCACAAGAAAAGTACAAAATGCTCCCCAGCCAAAATTTCTCCAATATCTTTTATGTTTTTACGGGAAAACCTCCCATTACTAAATGGAAATTATCACCTTAACATTAATCTAAGCATTCGCAATTCTGCCCCCGGTTTCCAGGCACACCGTGCTCCTGCCCTCCAGACCACGTCAACACACCCGCAGCATCCCGCCACTGACAAACAGGCCGAAGAAACACACATTTAACATTATGTCCATGTTTTTAGTGCAGGCTAACACGGCGCTTTCAGAGTTCACCAGTAATGACTTTAACCTAGTCTAGACGAGTCAGTCTTTCAAGTGGGGAAAGGTAATTTAGATTACATGCTAATTTACATCTGGGCCTCTCCTGTGAGCAGCTTGTGCCAAATTGAATACGGTGCTCTTGTGATATGGGATTACAGTCAAAAGAATTAAGGAGAAACTACCTAATTAATTTCAGTTAACGTTATTAGAAGACATAGAACTGTATGCGAACCAGCTTCCCAGCGGCAGAGGAGCGCCACGGTATTTCATTCACAAAGGCACCGAGTCTCCATTCAAATGGACAGAAATAGGACATTTCCACATCCAAACGGCGCAGGGGTCCCTTGTTCCCGCTGTCTGCCCGGAAAGCTGCTGCCAACCCTCACAATCAGGACGGGCAAGAAATAACAAGTTAGGTCCTTCCTATCCCCTCAGAGGTTACAAAATAAAACTGTCCGGAGAGGCCTGGCTCGTTATTTGAAGCACCACTAAATCCAAAGCACAGCATTCGAGGAGTTATTCGTTACAACCTTGTTCTGCCCATGCCAAAACATTCGCTCGCTCATCAACAGTTCTGGTTTATTCTGCTCTTCATTTACTAAGTTCTGAACTCCCAGATGGCTGCAGCAAGTTCAGTTTACAGATTCAGCATTGCAGAAGAACAACTATGGCAATGAGCAATGTCTTTAACTAGGCACGCTTAAAGGAGATTGATAACATCTGATTTGTTAAAGAACAGAGCAAATCCTTTGTACCTGTCACACTCCTGCACTCACAGATATTCATGGTAATCTCAGTTCACGTGGATGAACTGCAAACATAAAACTGATAATTTAAATTACTAAAGCAGACTCACTTTTTCTTTTACCAATTTAAAATGTGCAAATTTTGCCAATAATTTCTTCTGTAGGGTACAATAAACAAGCAGCAGGTTTCACAAGCCAGTCTAAGTTGAAGTTAGATTTAAGCTAGTACAGCAAAACTAGCATAACTGCAATGTTTGTACAAAAGTAGATTATTTCAAACAAGTTTAAATTACTTAATAAGAGGTTAACAAAACAACACCAAGCCAAACTTCTATTTATCTACATACTCATTCAGCTTTTACCCTGGCAGAACTAGATTGGTTTAAAGAGTAATTTAAGGCTCAAAATCCAGGTCATACTATGGCAATTTTCTCATGCAAAATTGATACAAGAAATGAAACCATCAAATTAAAACTAAGCTCATAAATGGTCAAATGCATATGTCTGGAACCGTACCTTTGCATTGCACAGGAAAGAAATATCGTGATGAAGAAATATCTACAGGGAACTTGCTTTAGAAAACCTAGAAGTAAATTATTTTCCAAGCATAAAATAGTCATAAAATTTCTCCACAGCATATATCACACAGCATATGCTACAGGGTTAAGAAAACCTTCCTGGAGAAGAAAAACAGTGTGGAAATTTCCTGCAATGCTGATGTTTCCTCCTGTTTTCCAGCTTTAGGGATTTTCCACTTCCATTAAATTTTAGTTAACCAAGCAGTAGATGTGATTTAGCCACATCAGTAGATGTATGAGTAGATACATGACCTTTCCCTTTTCCCAGCTCATTTTATAGGACACCAGAATGCTAAATAACAGAGGTCAGTATCCCATTTCCCGGACAACAAGGTATCCTGGTTTCGGGAAGGATTAAAGAAGGATCAGAAATTGCATTCACCCAGCGTGGTGTGTGATGTGGGGGCAGCACGGGGCAGAGCTCTGAGCAACCGCGACACCTGAACCCCATCCACCCCACTCACCACTCACCGGGGAACACCAGTGGAAACGGCAACTGGAACACCAGTGGAAACGGCCTCTAACACGGCTCTGCTCGGTGTCGTGTTTTCGCACAGTGTCAAACACGGGGCTGAGCATCTTCTGGTCTCACAGAACAAGCACTTTGTGCCCCTGCTTGCAGTAAATACCGGGATAACACCAGTAACAGCCGACTGCCCAATCTGCACCCCTGCGGCACGGAAATGCCCTCTTGGGAGGGGATAAGGTTATAGCTGTGCTCCCTTCATTAAGACTTTTAATGTCACCAAAACACGTTCTACATAAATTCCAATTAAGGATTTGTTCCTGAGCTGCATTTGGTATTTATAAACTTCACACAGAACAGGCAGTAAGGCTCATGGGTTTTTGTTGTTTTAAGCCTATTGTAATCTCCAAAATACAATCAGTTATTGTGGTGGCTCTAAGTATTTAAAGTAAAATCCATTTTTCTTTGTCAAACACTTTATGTGATACGAGATGTCAGACACACAGACTGAGTCATATGCTCATTAGCTCAGCCAAGCACATACGTCTTTCCCCATCCTCTCCTTGAATTTATGTTATGAAAAGATACATATTTCGAAGCAAATAACTTTCTCTGCATGCTAAAAACAAAAAAGAAGTCGGAGGCTGAAAAGGAGAGAAAGGCAACAGCTGAAAGTAATCTGAATCTCAGGATATATTTAAAGGGAGGAACAATGTATATTTCAATTGGGAGATAAGTCATCTTGAGCTTATCAAAAAGAACAGTCCTTGGATGCCACAGTTTGCATGTGCCTTGAAGATAAAGAAACAATGCTGCTTTCCTCCGCTCTCTAATCCTTCAAATGGGCAGCTTTAAAATACCTCACAAATTAAGTATGGATTTATGATGAGAAATCAGGTACATTTCTTTTCTACGGTTAATTACATTCCGCGTATTTAAGAACCCAGTATATTCCAGTGCTTTCTGAAACGAACTAAGTGTAGTTCCAGTCCCAGTTCTGCAGTGCGGCTCACTGGGCTCGTGGTCAGGATTATTGTACCCAACACAGCTCTGCAAAACTTCATCCTTGGGGTTTTGCTGCATTTTATTTATTTAAGATGACACGGAATAAAGTTTTAATTTAACAAACTGCAAGAAACTGAGAGGATTGAGGGATTAAGTCAGGAATGAAATTTGTAACATTCAAAGACAGAGAAACCAAGACTCTCTCAAAAAAACAAAAGGCTGAAATTCCAATTAATGGATTACCAGCCTCTCCAAGAGCGACTAACTCTTAAACACCCGACTTGTCCCGCGAAGCCACAGGACAGGTGCTCGTTTAAGGACCATTCGGTATTAGACAAATTGATTTATGTGAACAGAGCTCACTCCTTCGACCACAGGCAGCTTGGGATGAGACCCCGAGGTATGGATTTATTCCATACGTTCGCTCAACAGCCAGGTTTTCACGCTGGAGAACACAGCGCGGGTGCCTGAGCCCACAGTGCGGTATCGTCAGTAATGCACACAGAATCACAGAATGTCAGGGATCGGAAGGGACCTCAAAAGCCCATCCAGTGCAATCCCCCGGAGCAGGAACACCCAGCTGAGGTCACACAGAAGGTGTCCAGGCGGGTTTGAATGGCTGCACAGAAGGAGACTCCACAACCTCCCTGGGCAGCCTGGGCCAGGCTCTGCCACCCTCACCAGGAAGAAGTTTCTGCTCATCTTTAAGTGGAACCTCCTGTGTTCCAGTTTGCACCCATTGCCCCTTGTCCTGTCACTGGTTGTCACCCAGAAGAGCCTGGCTCCATCCTCCTGACACTGCCCCTTTCCATATTGATCCCATGAATGCGGTCACCCCTCANTACAAAAATACTGCATACAAAAATACTGCAGTATTCAATTCAGATTTACTTCAAATTGTGTTTTAGTGGAACAATAGCTCGTTATTTTTTAATGCATCAGAACAATGCAGAGATTTCAAAGCACAAAATGTGTAAGCAACAAAACCTAATGACTGCTTGAACTCCTCTGTAATATTTTATCTGGAGATCTTCCAAGTTCTTTGTCTGAAATTCAGCTCAAGTTTGATGATCACAAGTAGAATGTCTATTTTTGTATCCAACATGCTTATTATCAGGAATAAAAAGACAAATTGCCAAGTGAATGGCGCTGTTGTTATAAAGGTGGTATTTAAACAATTGAAGAACTGAGAAGCAAATAGAAGGCGACCAGGAAATTCTGCATTGCTTCAAAATATGTTTATCTAAAGCTCCATTTGTCAGACATTCCACACAAGGTGCTGTGCTCCGTGGGTTTGGATCTCCAGACAGCAACGCGCCCTCCACAGAGTCCTGGAAAAAGGACTTTTTAGGCTACTTTAAAGGATGCTTGTTTTAGGTAACCAAAGCCACAGGGGTAAATTTTCCTACATAAACAGCTTTCTGGCTGTTCACCACCCATGGCAGGCAAACATGAGCTGTACCCACATGGCACTTACCCTTGGCTTTATTTTATAATGTCCATGGCCCACTGGAAAAGTGGAGTATTTCTACAGCATTAATGCTGTGGAAGGATAAACTGGTTCATGAAAACAAGGAACAGGCTGGGGGTTTCATCCACATCATTCCACAAAACGCAAAAAATTCAGATCTCTCTTTCTAACCAATCTATTTCTCCAAGTATGAAACAACACACATGCCCTTCCACCTTCACACGAGGCTGCCAACACACACAGTCCCGATCCCATACAGACCCTGGATTTCCTTTTCTCATCTCTCTAAATTCTATTTTTAGATACCAGCCGTCTCCAGACACCCTGTGCCCCTTGTCCTGGAGTGCTCAGGGCTTCCTTGTCCCATCTCCAGGTGGTAGTCACATATAAATCTCACAAAACAGATTTTTTCACTAGGATAAACGTCTTTCTTCTTGTTCCAACAGGACAGACAATTAATTGATGAAGAACTTGGTGTTGATGACCCCCCAAATTATTAACTCCTCTAAAGCCCTTCAAAATAAATCAAAAGACTCTCATTGCATTTTTTATTAAATAGTTCCTATGGCAACTATAAAACATATCTTTTACTTTTGCCTACAGATATTTGCTATCTGGGGCAGCAAAGTCTCACTTTTCATCTGCAGATATTTTCCCCTCTGGGTCTGACCTGCAGGAGAGAAAAGGGAACGACTGAATTCGCAGAAAGATGCTCAAGGATTGATAACAGAAATCATCTTGTTCCCCCTCTTTAGACCATTAGTCACACTGATACACATTTTACTAATTAAAAAAACATATATTTTTAAGTTGGGCTTGCTAAAAGAGTGTTCCTACTTTTATGCAAAAATCCCAAATACTGATGTGTTCTGGCCAGAGGTTATTTTGTTCTGCATCCCACAATTATCTCCTCCCTGAAGCGCTGTGCTAAGCCAGTACATTTTCTAGTGCCTCTTTGCTTCACATCGTGAAGACACTAATTTAACAAACAATATTCATCAGGGTTGTAGTTCCAGACAGGCAAACTTTTAGGAGTATAAAAGTAGAACAAATAATCGCATTTACACTACAGTAAGCTACTACGTAATGTACTTGCAGCAAAGAAATTAGATCAACAGATACTAAAACCAGTATTGATAGCAACAGCTTGAAAGAGGAAAAAAGATAAAGAACATGAAAGGAAAATCACCAAGAGATTTAGCTTCAAATGTTCTAAAATCTCTAGATGATGGATACGACTAAGAACAACTGTCAAGGAAGTAAGCGTTTGGGGAAGAGCATTTAAGTGGCAAAATAAATGGAGCTTCAGCCAAACTGAAACCTCTCTAGAGCAACAACACCAATAACAAGACTTCACCAACTATATTCCCGGGTAAATCAGCAATATCAGTCCTTACAGGCACTACCATGCAACTGGAATGCTGTTTAGTAAACTGTCATCACCATCAAGTCCTACTAACCTTAATCTATCTACGTTTTATTAAGTAGCACAATCTCAAGGAAGACAATATTCTGTGAAGAAGTCATTACAACGTCTAGGCATAACCACATTGTGAGAAGTGAAAAAGACCCCTTCTTACCCTGCGCTCTATATCTATATTGCAAAATCCAAGTGGAAACAGGAAAAAGCTTCCTTACAGCAAAGCAAACTTTTCTTCCAAAATTAAAGCAAAAAACAGTGTAAGCTTACATTGGTCACCCTAAAAGCGGCCACGGGACAGCTGTTGGCTTGGCCCATCTCAGGACCGAGAGGTCCCACATCAGTTCATGGTTTGGTGCTTCACGCAGGGCAGGAGCCAAAGAAAAATCAAGCTGTGGCCGTGCAAATACACACGTCAAAGTCCCCTGTTCCCCCATCCTGAGAAGAAGCAGTTTGGATTTTATCTCTCTTTACAAGAATACTGGGTTGTCTCTTCCTTGTGACCGCACATTCGTTCTGTGTGTGTGAACTGCTTTTCCAGCAAGGTGGCTTCTAAAGCACACCTGTAATTGCAAATCTAAACTTGCAGCCAAAGGGGAAAATTTCTGTGTTTACAATTCCCTCTAATACAATGTAACTCCTCAGGAAGTCAGCCAAGGTGAATACGGGGGTAAATATTTACTTTTGCTAGCCTCCTGATCCAGTAATTCTCCTCCTTTTTGGGGCAAGGAACAACTCTTCTGTCATTCCTCCACCACCACCCTTCCCCTCATGTTAAACCCTCCAGCTCCCACCTGAGCAGAGCTCTGCGACTCAGGGAACCTTCTCCTTTAACAATGGCCGGGGAAGTGTCCCAAACTTCACAGGGTGCTGACCATTTATTAAATACTCAATTGGTGTGATTCTGTGTTTATATTTGAGAGGAATAAGGATAACACCCACAGACTTGCCAGGTTTTCTCACCCAGACATGCAGGCTCACTCCTGTATTCAGCAGCACCCTCACTCCTGGCCTTGTCCCTTTGGATCTCCCATCACCACGAAACGCCAGACGCTTCCTCCTGCTCTTCTGGGGCTTAACCTCAGGATCTTGAAAGACAGACTCCTCCGGATGCCTGGGTATTTGCGATACCGACACTTCAAATATAGGATTTTTCAAATTTGCTCAAGGAAACACATCTCAGGTGCTGAGCCCTTTCCCACTGCCTCGGCCTTTCATTTATTGAATGTCTTTCCCTGCTGCTCCCACGGCTTCTTCTGTCTGGGTCAGGCCAAGTCCCTTCCTGCCACCACCGTTTGTTGAACTCTCTTATTATTAACACCACAAATCAACCCGTCCAGTAGCTCACTCACCAGGGCATTTCTAGGTGACTGCCTGGGAAGGCCGAAACGATTCTAGGGGCTTGCTGAGGTGGTTCTGCCCCCATCCCACCGCAGCCAGGCCCTGGTGCCTTCCCTCGCTCTCTGGGGGTTCAGCCCTTCGCGAGGCTGCACGGGGCTTTGGGAGGGTGAGGAAGGGGACAGGAGGGGCACAGGGGACCGAGGGACAAGGGAGGAAACCAAGCGACCCTGTCAGCTCTGCTCTGGAGAACGCTCCACCCCATGTCCAGGCCGCACACCCCAGGACGCCTGGGGACCTCTCCAGATCTCTTCAGCTCATCTGAACTTTCACTCTCCTTGTTTCCAAAGTTGTGATGAATTTAGCGGGAGCAGGTTGTACTGGCACAGATGCCTGGTAAAATGGAATATTTTTGTTCTGTACCAGCAGAACTGCTCCTGACATTCCCTTTTTTACGTTACATATATCAATTTTCTTATATATTGCCACAATGTCTTTTGGAGTCCAGAAATTGGCAGACACAAGCAACTGCAGCAAATCACAGAATCATAGAACCATTTTGCTTGGAAGAGACCTTCAGGATCATCGAGTCCAAGCATAACCTAACACCATTGAGTCCAACCATAACCTAACCTAACCGTAACCACGACCTGACACCATCGATTCCAACACAAAGGAGGTGCCCATCACCCTCTGGTCAACCCCATTTGAACCACTGTGCACACTTCACCACAGCTCCTATACTCCAAGCCCTTCCACAAGTAGCTGTGACTGCCCTCAGAATGTCCCTTCAATACGAATATTCATTACAAATGAGCACTATATAGCATAACGTCAGAGCAGCAGCACCCCGGAATCTCAGGTTCAGTATATATAGTTATTTATATACATAAATAGTTATTTATATATATAAAAATAGGTTTTTTATATATTTATATTTATATTTATTTATATATATATAAATAGTTATTTACCAGCCTGATAAAACACCCCCGCATCATCTCCCCTGCGCATTCGCAGAGCAGCGTGGTTTGCAGGTTAAGTACGTTTTCATTCTCTGAAGATGACGTTTATGGTTGCTGGGAGAGATTATAACCTCCTAGGACGTTATTGTTATTCAAAGCCTGCTATGGCAAATACATTCGTTTAATTATCCAAGAGGCATTTAGGAAAATGCTTTTGTTAAATGCATAAACCCTAATGAAAGAGCAGCTACACTGTGGGTACCCTTATATCAATTAAGTATGATTACCGAAGTGATTGCAGCATTCTCCCACAATTTTTACCAAATTATAGGTGAGAACAAAAATCTGCATTTTCTTTAATCCTCTTCTTTCATCTCCATCATATAGGCAGATGTCATTTTTATTATCCTGTAAATCTCAGGTCTCCACCCTGTCTAATTATTACTGTCAGAAGACGCATTTTAGATCCTGTACCTAAATGTTTCAACAGCAACCCCAAGAAAAAAAGAAAAAAAAAATTGCAAAGCACTGGATTCATAGAAGTGGAACAACTGCACATCAATTACTACACATTGTAGAGCATTAAGTGAGAAGACAATGTGTTAAACACCCATAAGAACATGCATCTACCATTTGGAAATCAAACAATATAATTTCTTCTTGAATATTAATTTTGAAAATTAGTGAATTAGGCCAAATAACTTCAAGCAGCTTATTTTTCTTCCCAAGTATGAGATTGCAGGTGAATCAGACCATAAAACAGTAATTCTAAGCATATAAAAATAAAAACATCTCAAGAACTGACCATATATTTAAAATAATACTTTATTACAGCCATAAGGTGTATTAAGTGGGATTATCTCAGATGTGTATTTAAAACGCCTCATTTCTGTGGGACAGAAAAAAGAGCACACACCTCAGCCTCCCCTAGTTGAACACAGCTACATTTATGAACGTGGGTGAGGATCCTCAGCAGTAAAGGCTTTTTAACAGGATCAGGTTTTCACCTTCAAAAATGACCAATTCTTGTTTCTGTTGCTACTCCCGTATTGCGTGAGAGCTGTGCTGAACACTTAGTCCATCGGTCAGTGCTCTGACTGACCCTTGCACAGAGACGGAGGAAAGAGCACCTTAAAATGGGATCACTGGGACACACGGTAATTTAAGAGGTTCAAGCCTTCTACTTACTATTCTTTACTATAAAACGGGGTTTGTCTTTGTCAATAGTATTTAAAAGGGTGCAAAAAAGGACTATGGTATTCAACCCCAAATCCAGCCTTTTAGCTGTTTTTCACCACTGACTTGCTTTGGAGAAACACCCATTCTGAGATTGCAGGAATGTTCCACCACACCTGCCTGGGCGGCACTTGAACCTGCTTAGTCCCAGCTCTTCTCCTAGGCTTATAGTTCGGCCTCAATTTTATTTATCTACATCTGTATGTATATAAAAACACGTATCTACAAACTTATCTACATATCACAAACGTAGTTTATTGTTCCTGACTTTAATCATTTAGTTGCAATTCTTAAAGAGGCTTTAAAGGAATTACTTTTTCTGCAGAACAGAAACCCTGAAGGAATCCTTTGCAATATGGCATTTGGCTGCTCAGCATTTTCAGCGAGGCTTGAGTGACTCACCCAAGCACATGGCTGCAGAAGAAACGGTTTTATTAATTATTTACCAATCCTCAGTGTTTCAATGCCATACAGAGTTAGCACAACTTTCTGAATAAATTATTCAGATCTTCACAGTTCAACCCAAGCACAGCACAGCTCAAAAGAGATGACAAACCGGTGACACATAACACATCCCACTAATTCCCTTCCCTTCACTGCAGCTCTTGATATTTCAGTCATGTTTCTACCCAGGGATGCGCTCCTTAGGCAATATAAACCAGCAGACTCCAGTTATAAATATTTCAGAGATTTGGTGACCGTCCCGGGCTCCTCCCGGCACAGGGCACAACACACTGAAGGAACCACGGGCACAAGGAGGTGCCAGCACCAGACGTGGTCTCACAACCCAGGTCCCGCCTGGCCCAGACGCCCGGCTCTCCCAAAGCACAGCCCGGCCCCAGGAACCACTCGGGCCTGCTGCCCTGAGCCTGTGCCGCTCTCACCATACGCCATGCTTTCCAGACTCGGTATTGTAGCTGTAAAGCGTCTCACCACGTGCGTGAAAAGGCCAGGTCAAAATCCTGCCCAACTCGTGGCTCAAGCGCTGCTCTGAACTCCAGAAGCTAACTGTGTATCATGGTGCTTAAAAAGAAAAGAGGGATCCATAACATGTCAATGCCTGAGGAAAAAGTGATCCATAATACAAAGTAGATGAGATTCTACTTGATGCTGTTTAGCTCGGAGCAGAGGAGACTGAGGGCAGAGCTCATGGGGCTGCAGGTTCCTCACAGGGGAGCAGGAGGGGCAGGGCTGAGCTCTTCTCTCTGTGACAGGGACAGAACCCAGGGAATGGCAGAAGATGTGCAGGGAGGGTCAGTGGGACATGAGGAAAAGGTTCTGCACCCAGAGGTGCTGGACACTGGAACAGGCTCCACAGGGAGGGGTCACGGCCCAACCTGACAGTGTTCGAGAAGAGACTGGACAAGGGCCTCAGACACACGGGGTGAGCTGTGGGGTGTCCTGTGCAGGGACAGCAGTTGGACTCCGTGAGCCTTGGGGGTCCCTCCCAGCTCAGGACATTCTGTGATTCTGTAAGATTTTCGAGCATTTCCTCCTGCAGAGTTCCCTTCCCTGGATCGAGCCCTCAGCCCAGGGCACAGGTTGGTCACAGTGTGTCCCACTCACTCTGAGGTGTGGGGGTCCCAGTCTCCCCAACAGCTCTGTGCAACACCCAACCCAGGCGAGAAACAACCACATCCCACCATCGCTGCTGGGCGGGCACCCGCACCCCGCTCCTGCAGAAATCATTCGCTGGTCACGTTTACACAGGAACAGTCCCAGGGTTTGGTTCATAACACAAATTACTCCCTTGCAAAGGGACAAGAACAACAGGCTTGAAGTAAAGGACAGAGCACACATTTCTGGAAAAAGCTGCTGTCCTGGCCTCCCGAGATGTGAGACACTGGAGCAGGTGCCCCCGGGGGGGATTCCTGGTGTTGGTCAGCACTGACCTCTCCTCACCTCTCCTGCTCATGATGCACCAGGCGACACAACCACCCACCCTCGGCCAACCTTCCCAACACGGAAACGGGAGGAAGAGCCAACGAAAAATAATTCCTAATGGATTATAAATCCATAAAGAACATTCTTTGCTATGTAATTAATGGAAATTTACCAGTTTTAAGTTTCCTGAGGGAAATTTTCCATGTCATATCAATTTGTAGGTAGGACCCAAGAGGGAGAAAATCACAACTGCTTCATCAGACTGCTGCTGGGGCTTCATTTTCAGGCACGTTCTTTGGTGACTTTGATCCTTGACGACAGTGTTAACTCTATTTGGTCCTCGGTACTGCATTGATTTTAAACAGCCTTTTGAGATACCCTCACTAATTATTTCACTGGAAGTTTAATTAAATCTTGTCACACAGGAATAAGCTGCTTCTTGGAATAGCTGCTAAACATTATGCAGCATGTAATTGGAGAAAAAGGAGGATGGATAATTATAGCTGGACAGACAAGCACATTAAAAAAAGCAGAAAGCTATTGCTAAATATGAATTTAAGTGCAAGTGTTTGTGAACCATCTCAGCTGCCTTTGTGCATAAAGCAGCAGACTTCTGGCATTTGTTCTGGTTTCCATCTAGATATTTCTATATCACACATTTCCATTCTCAAATCTCATCCCAATTTCTGCAATATAGGCAACTTGGTAATGTACAAGCTTCTCGGGATTCCTATTAGATTGGAAAGGAATTACTGATATTTAGCCAAGAACACATGATGAGCGGCTATCTTCTTCAGACAGCTGCTCTGCTGCTCTTCACTTACACAAAGCAGCAGCGGAAAAGTTGCTTTTCTTTTGCAACGAAATGCCCACAACTCCTCCCTGCTGATCTGCAACTACCTTTTATTTTCCAAATGGAGTCCTATAGATAAAGGATATTAGATTATAGCAGAGATTGAATTTATTCCTCAACCAGACATACACGCTCAAAAATGGGACCAATCTTTTTGTCATTAGAGATTTCACTATCATCTTTGCACTCTCCTTCTGATTTTTAGATTCCCTAGAGCCAATGAATAAGTCTTTTTCCACAAGTAATTTACCCAGCTCTAATGTTGAAAGTCACATGTATATATTTCATACTGAGCCAGCAGCTAGTTAGGATGGTCTGCTTGGAAAACTGAGCAAAAAAGGAAATTAAGCTATGTCCTTTATGTTAAGCACCTACTTTTTGCCAGCCAATATATTTTTGTATTACTGGTATAAATATGGCATTCATACATAAATACCACACTTTTAAGATTACATCAATATTTCTTAAAAAAACCAAGTTAATCTGACTTTAAACGAGCTTTAGGAGCAGAAGAAACTGTTTGGAAGGGTATATCAACCATAACAAGACAGCAGATAATAAAGTTAAAGCTTAATGATAGGTGAAATAAACCAGCAAAAAGTATTCATTTCCTAATCTGACTTTTAACACATGATCTTGGTGAGACATTGCAGGATTGGATGTGAAGTCCCTCAGAAACTGAACAAAAGCCTCAAGAGCTTTGCATGGTAAATCCAAATGGTCCCACCGGACTCGAGAAGGAAAACGCCAAGGGGTGTTTGCTGGGGAGAGCAAGAGCCCGGAGGGGCTGCAGGGGAACCACACGGGAAAAGAGCGACCCCAGCAAGGTGCGGCCCTGCCACCTCGTCAATATATCTACAATACGGCCGGAACATTCAGGAAAGAGAATTTGTTTTCCAGCCCTGAACAAATGCCAGTGGCCAGATTGCTCTTCATCCAAATGGGCTGGGAAGTCTCTGAGAACACACACACCTGCTTGGAAATGGAGAATAAAACCTCTGGCACTGGCACTTCTTTGACACCGTTCTCAGCTGTAGCTGAAGCACCCAAGGGCAGAAATGTATTTCTTGTTAAAAGAGAGAAAATAGTACCTTTGCTTCTTCCCCAGTTTCACTTTCCTTGCAAATAACTTTCTGACTGATGCCAAGAAGCATGTCTGTTTAACTAAGGAATAAAATAATCGGTGGATGCCATGAAACGCCACTCTCCTAAACAGAAATCTGTGACACTGACAGTGTGACCCCAAGGAAGTCACTCAACACATCTCTGCCCAGTCCCCGCTCGTCAGAAAGTGCTATTGCTGTCTTCAGCTTATTTACACTCTCAACTCGAGACGGTCCCTGAGATAACACACTCATGTTTTCAATTATGGGTGCTGGAATATAAAGGTACAGGTAACTATATGTGGAAATAGGTAAAAGAACTGCAGACAGGGATAGAACAGAAAATAAACAAACAAGCAAACAGTTTTTTCTCTTAATGACATTCAACCAGAATAATTTGGGGTGTTATGCTGTTAAGAAAAGCACAATATTTGCAGGCAGAGTGATCTTCACATTGTCTCTCAATTTCATCGCAAAAAGCTCAGCAAAGTTGTAGATTGTAATACGCTTCAAGGTTTCACATGTTCTTAATGCAGAATTATTGGAGCACTTCCATAAATATTTAATAGCTAGGAGTCAGCAAATATATTACAAGGCCAAAATCTGTAGTCCATCTACCATATCAGAAAGAAAAAGGAAAGGAAAAAAAAGTCACTACTGCACTCACATCTACGATTGACTTCTGTGAAGCTTTCAAAAAAGTGTCTCATACGGCAACTTAAAATCATCGCTTTGAATCAACACAACTTTGTTATTTCATCTTCTGCCCTTCCCAGTGACAGTCTAATCATTACCGGTCTATGTATTTCCAGCATCGGTCCAGAGCCGCAGAGTATGTGTGATACGCAGATACATTTATCTATAAAACATATCAAATAAGACCCGCAATCTCTATTTTTAAAACATCTTCACTACAGAAATAACCTTTGCTATTCCAAACGCCCATCCACTCATCCTCCATAAGCAATGTCTTCGTGGAAGACTCACACAAAATCAAGCAAGACCCATTTGAAAACAAACTAAAACCAAACAAACAAAAAAACATACGAAATCCTGAGAAATTTGGAAGTTTCCCTGGAAAGTTTCTAAATTACTGCAGCCTGTCAGTTACCTGGTGGAGTTTCCAGCTCACGCTCTTGGACTGATTTTTCACAACTCAATTAAAAAGCATCCCGCGCCCGCTCCCACACGGTCGAGCAAAACTGAAGGAATAAAGACTTCACAGAGAACAGATATCAGGCTGGTGCAAACTCACTGCGCTTTTTGAATTGTTGAAAACTGCCATTTGATATTGGAGCACATTCTTAAATAAACATGGTTACGTTAGACATCATTTTAATGCGCTTTTCTCACTTTATGGTTTTTGAGGGTTTTTGTTTTGTTACTGGCTTATTGCTTGCTGTTTATTGTGTATTTATTTTAGACTACGGAAATGATGTCAGACAATAAAGCAAATTTGAGTGAATTTCAAGTCTGCTCAGCAAACGGATGAGATGCAGCGAACCCTGGGACTCCTGCAGCCAGCATCAGTCACCAGAATGGGCCCAATTCCTCTCCACAACACCGATCACACGTCGCACAACCAGCGNGGGAATGACTTATGTCTCATTGGCAAAAATGTGTTGATTGTAACGGTTCCTATTTTAATTAATAAAGATGTGTTTGAGCCTAGTTATAATGATTTAAAACTCACAGTCCAAAACTGCAATTACTTTTGCACCAACTTAATACTTCCTCACCTCATAGCCCTGGTAAGAGGAGAGATGCCCCAGGAGTGCTGCGGAGAGGAGCGTCCTGCATCCCACATCCCGCATCCNTCCTGTCACTGGTTGTCACCGAGAAGAGCCTGGCTCCATCCTCCTGACACTCACCTTTTGTATATTTTTTTATATATATATATATTTACATCTCACACCCCCACATCCCACACTCAGCATCTCCATCCCACATCCTGCGTTCCGCATCCCCGCTGTGCTCCCACCCCGCAGCCTGGGCCTCTCTCGGCACTGCTGCACACCGTGTCTCCCCCAAAGCGCTCTTTTTCTCTCTGAACAGCACTACAAGCAGTGCAGCTCACCTCTTTTTCTCTCTGAACAGCACTACAAGCAGTGGAGCTCACGCAGTGATGAGCACTGGCCTGTCGACAGAGCCCCGTGGTGCTGCTATTCGCACCGACGTTTCTTCACGGAGCTTAACGTCACTTTGAAACTGCTGGAGGTCTGGGTCAATGGGGAGAAATTCAGGGTAATTAGCACAAGATGTGCCTGGGTCCGAACGTTGCAAATGAAAAAAGAGGTGCAGAAGAGAAGGAAGTACCCAATTTATGTGCAAAACTGTGTAATCAGATATCGCTCCTGCTCTGACTCTGAAACGTGGTATCATTTATTTGTTTCTAACCTCTCAAAGACTGGGATTCCTTCACAAACAAACTAACAAAACTAAAAAGACAATGAACAGTAACGGGAAGATAAAAATACTCCAAAGCAAACACTTCAACCCAATCAGATATAAAAGGGAAAGAAAAAGCCTGCAGACCTCTATTGTGGAGACAAACGATTAGCAGATACATATGGGCACTTAGGGAAGTCCTTTATCTTGATCAGAGCCAGAACAACAGAGACCTCTGCAGAAGTGACCCCAGAAGGGATTCTCCTCCACACTTCTGCGGGAACAGCGGGCGCTGACCCTTCACAAACTATGTGTTGGAGTTCACAAGTAGCGAAAAATAGAAATCCTAGCAACATCACTTCCAATTTCGCTGCTAAACAGTTTAAGACCTCCAGAAGGACACTCGACACTTTGTTCAGCTGAGCAGTAAACAAGCCTGCACACAGCAGGAACATGTGCAAAGCAAACCACACCTGCGTGTTCCTCTCCACATTGCCAGAGGCTGCTACAACAACTGCATCTCATTTGGGGGAGGAAGGAAACAAAAAAAGCACAGGAATACTGCATCATTTTCCAGAACAAGTTGTTAAAGCTCTACATAAAGAGAAAGTACCATCTGATGTACCATCAATAACTAAAATTAAACTCACATTTAACATGACAAGAACCAAGCAGGCAGCCAAGCCTCAGTTTGTTCTGAGCAAATATTTTTAGGGTTTAAGCTTATTCAGGTATTACAGCCCCTGGTCCTGCCAACGTGGTCCCTGCAGCTCGACGCTGCTGCTCCACAGCTGGAACTGGAGCCCTCCTACACACTTTCTGATCCCTGAAGCTGCAGCATCAAAGCACTCGCCCTTGGAGCCATGGCACCTTGCAAGGAGAGGCAGACCTTGCCGTGGGGCGGCAGAGCAAGTGTGGGGCAGCAGAGCAGGAGTGGGGCAGCAGAGGTATGGGGTAGTAGAGCAGGTGTGGGGCAGCAGAGCAGGAGTGGGGCAGGAGAGCAGTAATCGGGCAGCAGAGCAGGCGTGGGGCAGGAGGGCAGGCGTGGGGCAGGAGAGCAGGTGTGGGGCAGCAGAGCAGGAGTGGGGCAGCAGAGCAGGCGTGGGGCAGCAGAGCAGGCGTGGGGCAGCAGAGCAGGCGTGGGGCAGCAGCTCCCCAGTGCAGACCCCACACTGGGACTCCCAGTGGTCCCCGTCTCACGGCACTGAAATGCAGAGGAGCAGGTGCCAGGGCAGAGCAGAGCGGGTTCAGGCGGTGCCACCCTGTCCCTCTCATCGCTGCTCAGGGGTGACAACGGCTGGCACACCCAGCTCCTCACCGCTCCCCCGCTCCCTCCACTTCGGGGAAGGAAAATATAAAACAAAATTATCTTGTTACATGGTATTGACTTCCATTCAGTGCAAGACAGGGAAACAATATAGAAAGCTACAGAACAAAAATGAAAAACAAAACCCCAGCGACCTTGAGTAGACGACACTGGAATTGCTTCAGTAAGCAAAACCGCAGGTGCCAGAGGCGTAAGAATTCAAAATACATTTTCCAAGTTCCTCAGAATACCTGCTGCATTCCTAGAAGATATTTATGATAAACTTGATCCCCTGCGCAATGCTGGGCCAACCTAAGTCTGGCACTCCCCAAGGAGAGACCCCTGTGAGGACAGACCATGTGGATTTCTATTAAACGACTAAAGAAATACATTCACATACAATGCAGAGCCAATAAAGCACGTTTAAAAGTGTTTTTTCAACCATTAATTTTCTTAAAAACATCTAAACGAATTTTTAGTCTACAGTCTCCCTTTCAAAGGAATTCTTCAGGCAAAAATCTGCTAATTATCCCATGATCACAAATTACTTCATTGTATTAACAAGGGAACATAGAGACAAGGCTGATTTTTATTATTTACTTACATGACTCTCTCAACTACATGTTTTATACAAGACCTCTAACCTCTGTAATCTGATTTTTCCTGGATTTCACAGAACCTTACAAAGAGAGGGGTTTTGTGTGACCAATGACAAAGCGAAACGAGAACATATTTTCTGACAGGAGGACTTCAGCAGTTTTTGAAGGCCGGCGGTCGGCTCGCAGCAACAGCAGAGGTGATGGGCCTGAGGACTAAGAACTGCCAGCCATTTCAAAACAGTTTAACTCTCGTTCTTCCGTTTCAAAAGTATTTTATTGCCATTCTCTCTATAGACGTGCGTCTCGCACAGCACGATACCAGCCAGGCAAAGGCAAAAAGCGCGTGTCTTTGTCATTGAGATGTTCTGTGGGAAACGAAGATGCTTTGAAAGAAAAGCATCTCGGGAGGATTCTCTGCTGGAATTGTTCCCAGGGCACGGGGGCTCAGTGGCATCCGCACTCATCTGTCATTAACCCATTAAAAATGCCTGAAATTAGTGGGGTGGCTTTTTAGTGGGTTCGGGGGTTTTTTGGTTGTTGGTTTGTTTCGATTCTGGTGGTTTGAGATTCTTTTGTTTCCTGTTTACCTGGGGGTTTTTGGCTGGTTGGTTGGTTCGGTTTTTTGGGTTTGGTTTGGTTGGGGTTTTGATGTTTTTTTCAGAAACTCTTTAGCCATAACTTCCATATTAACTGAGATATGAATTGTATGTGAAAAGATTATAGCAAGACCTCACGCAGTGAATTTCATAGGACAGCCATTTTGCCAAACAGAATTAAGGAAGAAAATACACCTATTTTACAGAAAGGGAAAACATTAAAGAACCTGTTTTCTACCAATATTCATTGTGTCTCAATCTTAACCTCAGGGCATATTGAACCGAGGGACGCTTTATGTGAAATCAATGCCTGTTGTGTACGCAAGGGCTTTTTCGAGTGCTAGCGTGCAGACCGGTCATTGAACGGACACGTCATTGACTCTGAGTCCAGTCCCGCTGAGGGATGTGACTGTATGTGCACCAACAGCGCTGGGATGCTGCAGGTACCCTGCTGTGCCTGCGAACCCGACGCTGTAACAGCTCAGGACAACCAACCTCACGCAAATTGAATTATTAGGGACCGATAATCAGCCAATATCCCTCTACAAAAGAGGGGGCACACTCATCAACGAGCTCCCTGGGTCACGTTTGCTATTACTTGCCTACCTTGAGCAAATGGCTGGCCAGACTGGCAGAACCTGAAGCCACCCAACACAGCCTGTCCGGTGACGCTTGAGACAAGCAGTTGTGACCAGGCCAAACGCCGAACACCGAGACTGTTGGTTAAAAACCTGCGTAAACCCAACCCGCACCGACAGCCCCACCACCCGCTGCCCCACGCAGGCTGCATGTGAAACCCTGCCCGTGGATGCAGGAACGGCCTCCGAATCTGCAGGATAAGCTAATTAAACCCAGTTAAGTACTGAAGTACAGTCTTAAATCAGGCAAAAGTTGGCTGAGGTTAAGCACAACTTAAAAGGTCAATACTCGGGCATTTGCTTACAGAGCTAGATGTTCAACAGGAACACTAATAAATTCAACATTATTATTTTCTCCTGCAACAGCACAAGCAGAACACAGATTTATTTCCGAGGTGAGGGTGGCCGGTGCCAGGCGGTGCTGGGGGCTCTGGGCCCCCCAAAATGCCGGTGTCCAACAGCGATCAGCGCTGGGAGAGAAAAGCCCATCCGGCAAAGCCCAAATTGCCCACAACGCTGCTTTTAACTGGTACAAACCTCCCGTTTGTGTGTTAAATAACACAGAGTATCAGTGCAGAACACAGAGATGTGCTTGCGCTGCTATTGCTCCGTCTCATTTACTTATTTGGGGCATACTTGATCATAATTAAATTATACTGACGTGACGCTCAAACAATTTCTGTATGGATTTGCCCATAGGGCTGCCAGCAAACTATCTCTTCCTATTCAAACAAACAAGACGATTCAAGATTTTTCACCAGAGAGACGCATTTTAACTCTCTTTTAATGACAGAATAATGAATATTTTATAGTTGCAGTTTCTGTTTTAAATGAGATATTTTTGTTGATGTCGGGATTGTCCTGTAACTGTTTCAGTTCAAAGCTGGTGGGATTGTAATTAGGTATTTTTCTAAATATTTTTTACTTTTTCTGATCGTTCTGATAGGTACAATTTTCTCATAGTTTAATATCCTCGAAGCTGAATATGTCAATCATTAAAATGACTCAGTGGTAAAGAAAACACATCTGTCTGGTCAAAAACACAGTGTGGCAATTTGTGATTTTTTAAAAAATTGCTTATCAAATGTGTAATTGCATCTTCGAACATACTTTTAAAATACAGGTAACGATAGAATCAGCAAACTTACACTTCAAATAGCATGTTCAATTTTTGTTAGTCATCCTCATGAAAATTTAGATTTATGCCACAAAGAAAAATACGAGAATTTTATAACATTAATGTACAGAAAAGATTTCGTATAGAACAACAGCAGAGCCAACCATCTGGAGAGAAACACACGCTCCCCCCAAAGCTCTTTAATTTGGAAAATGAGTGAGCTCTAGACGCTGATCCTTTCTCTTAAGAATACCGTGTTCTAACAGATTTGCGGGCAGCACACACAGACATATGTTTGCCAGGAATTCACCAGAAAGGACATTGCTGGGTGCTGCTGCACTGAGACGAGTGCCCAAATCCCCAGTCCTACTGAAAACCCACATACACCACGCAGCACGTCGCAGGATTTCTACTTGCAGCCCGAAGGTTTTCTGACAGCGCTATCTGTCCAGAGAGGTGCCTGTGGACAGCCCATAACCAGCACATAACCAGGCTCTTCGGGGAAAAAACAATTATTTAGAGGCATAGAAAAAGGTAATAAGTGTTCCTTAAAGGAGGGTTTTATGATAGTGAAAGGCAAGAGCAAACCTGTGTGGCACACAAATCCTCAGAAAGCTGCTTCTTGGCCCCAATATTCAGCACGCCCAGGTTCACTAGTCTTGGTACCTTGATCCCACGGAATAACTCAGGGCCATACTTTTCATCTTATTTGGGCAACAAACAACACAGGCCAGCAGTGAGGCTTTGGAAACGCCTGCCCATGTACCTCAGAGGAGCTCCAGAGCTGGTCTGTGTGCGAGGGTTCATCTGAAACACCCTCTACACCAGCAGCTCAAACTGATTCGGTGGTCCAAACTGCAAACACCCAACATCTAAACTACCGGGGAGTTTAATACCATTGTGGGGGACATATATAGATATATATAGGACTGTGGCTTAAGGTCTTAATTTTAAAAGAGCTCTTTGTTATTTTATCTGTGTGTACCCAGGACAGTAATTGCAGAATTCCACATAATACTAATCGTTCTTCGGTAATTGCAGTAACTCAGAGCCCACAGAGCTCGTGTGTCCTCACCTGCGCTCTCCTCAGCGTTACGACAGCACAAGTGGTGTTCCTGCTCACAACAGAACCAGGGCTGATTCTCTTCTGTGCCACACTTCGCATCTTTCAGTTAAAACAATAATTGTTAATTGGAATGGGAGTGCACAACACACTGCACAAAAAGCAGTTCTGGACTCCCGCAAAGAGCAGCGATGTCCGAGCTCCGACCAAACGCGCAGTAATTACAGGCAGCCAGGACGAAGACTGGTTAAGTCTCAGCACAAACACAATGTGCACAGACGATCCAAGAGCGAGCCCCAACACGAGTTTTATCAGAACTGGTTTTTTCCAGGGCTGCATTTCTCGGCTCCGCACCAAAGCACCGACCCGGGGCTGTGCATCGCCCCCGTGCTCATCGCTGTGCTCCTGAAGGCAGCGGCGGAACCAGCGGCCAAGTCCTTGGTTCACCCTCCTCGCCCAAAAAACATGACTGGTTTTGATAGCAAAGCAAAGCTCGCGGTAACTCTCATTGCCTGGGGGACACAGGAACAGCGTGGCCGTGTTAAACCCACCCCTGGAAATCACTACTGTGGGGGTTAGGAGAGGATAATTAAAATCAAACAAGTTGCTAAAACATCCCATCAAGTTTGACCTTGAATAATTAGGTTTCTAATGCATAGGAAGGCCACTACTAACAAGCTACCCTGAAAGCAGAAATTCAGATGTTTTTCTTGCAGGCAGAATTGAAAGGGAACAGTTTGCTTTTCCAGTCTTTAATTTCCAATACAGTATCCACAATGAGCTGCTAATAATCATACACTATATCATCAGGGCTTTGCACCTATTTACATATAAATAGTTCTGACCTGACTTGGCTACCAACAACGGTTAATTTAATTTCTTGTCCTTTGGCAAGTGAATAGTCATTGGTTTTCTAGCACTTTTAACCTTGGCAAACCCTTGGGAAATAAAAATTAGATTGAAAGAAAATTACTAGTGGTGGAGAACAGTAAGAAAGTGACAGTAGTATATATAAACCTCAGGCAGCAGTGGAATAAAGTGTCATATTATTGTATGCTGTCTTCAGAAGTTCAATATTACTTTCTTGATTTACACTCCTGTAATTTTTTCCCAGTAATTCTTTTTGCTTTGGGGACTTTTGCACCTAACTTCATGTTTTTCAGCTGGGAAGAGGGACTAACCTATTTAGCATTACAAAAAAAAAATCTATCAGAATTCATAAGAACAAGGCAGCGATGTGCAACCAACAACAGCTACCTAGGGTGGTAGTTATTGACCACTAATGACTGAAGATTAGAGTAAGATTATTGGATCATCACTCCCACACCACCTGCATGACAGCACGTTTAAAGGACGGCGTTTGGGTCCCTGGAGCCCAGTGAGGAAATACTAGAAGAAAATAGAAGAAACTTCTTGCCGGTGAGGGTGCCAGAGCCTGGCCCAGGCTGCCCGGGCAGGTTGTGGAGTCTCCCCGTTAGTCATTTCCGAACCCCTCAATCTCCGTACGTTTAAAAAATGTTTGACGTGTAGCATCCCGTTATAATCTGCTCAGTAAAGTTCCAGCTAATTCCCAAATTCCTTTTTCCAGATTGTTCAACTGTGTCGTGTGGTACTTCCACCCAAAGAATGTGCCGACAGAAGCGCTTGTCCCCATCCCAGGGGTGACGCTTGTCTTTTCATTGCTAGTTATAAGGATTCGGAAAACACATTTCTCCACAGTGTCTGGACCTACAGAATATCTGAACTCTACATACACAGCAGCAGGCTCAGGAGATGGGAAGTCCTGAAACGTTGAGAAAATGTAATAACATTTTTATGCCAATACATTTTAACTAAAGTATTTTTATGCCAGAAGTGTGTTACCAGCAATGCTTTTTTTCATCCCACAGGAGATTTTTGTTTAAAAAAAGAAAATCGATAACCATTGTGCAAGAAAATAGAGTCCATTTTCAGCTTGGAAACTATTTCCTTTTCTGCTTCTCCAAAACCGTATTTTGCTTCTCAGTCACCTTCAGAGAGTCATTTCCAAAAATACCCTTTTATATTCCTAAGGTACTTGTTCACACAACCCAGTATCATGTGCCTTTACACGGTCATTACCGGTCCGTCTCAGGTACTGTCGGCTGAGTCACTGTGGGAAACGCAAATGCTGATTCATTTCACATCAGTCACGATTTAGCCTGAAATGTATAAGATTTTAGCAAGCTGCTATTTTCTGCATTAAGTACTTTGGGTATTTGCTTCAGTAATACAGCATCACTTCATCACTTAACTTCAAAGTGATTAAAATCCCCTACGAAGTAAGAAGATATGAATTTTACTGATGGGAGCTACGTCAGAGAGATCTCACTGCACGAGATGTTTAGGAGAGGTGAGTATTTCACGTGACTCCCATGAAACCCAATGCAAACACATCTGAACAGCACATCTGCCCAGGCTCTGTTAGCACTGAACGAGCTTCCGCCATTCAAACGATTTTTAACTAAAAACTTAATTTCCACAGCTTTTCAGAAAATAATCTATTTCGACAGAAAGAAAATTTTCTTTTGGAAAATCAAATTACATTATTACACCTGAACCTACGTGGTAGCGACCTGTTGTTGAAGTGAACCAATACGCTTAATTCAAAATCAGCAAGTGCAAGAAACATAAACCTACAGGAACAACACGCAATATGCTACTCTGGACACCTCCATTTGCATACTGAGCTAACTTAAAAGACTAACTTCACTTTAAAAACAAATTGCTCAAATGGTAAATAGTGCTATTTCTAAATCTAGTCTTAAAAGTTTGTGTCTGTTAGGAAAAACAAACAAACCCCAAAAAACCAACACACTCTTTTTCAGCCTTGTCGAACAATTTGGGCTGAAATTAAACGTTAAAAGTTGACAGAACAGAAATCCTAAATTCTGGTAAACTCTGGCAGATTTAGACGGGTCCATTTTTGAAAAGGAACTTTGGAGTCTGATCCTACCGAAAGTAGCTGAGAGAACTGCCTGGAGTCCTGTGTCCCTTTTGAAAATGTGAAAAACACTCCTATCCAACGCAGGCACTTTCTCTTTACTGATATGGTGCCCAGCGTGTTGTGCATTAAAACCAGGGCAAAGTCAACCACCAACCCTGGGTTTCCTGTCCCGCGTCTGTTCTGAACTTGCTCGGCACAGCTCTCTCCAGGACTGCGGGCAGCTGCGCTGCTGCTCGTTAGTTCAGCCGTGCTTTTTAATGCAACAATCCATTACATGTAGTTTAACAACAGGTAAAGCGAATATATTTTAATCTTCCATTTCTATACCAGCATAACAGTTGGTTTTGATCACACCAGTTCCTTAGAAGACCTATAAACAGTTTGGCCTCAATACAAAAGGTATGAGCCACAGCTGCCTCCGCATGGAAGGTTTACTATAAATTAGTATGCGAACAGAAAGAATGAACAAGCAAACAGAGAGGATTATGAGTCTGTGGCTGTATTCTGATATATATTGGGTTATTAGGATTTGCATCCATTAGGAAAGTTAGACCGGCATTTGTGTGTGTGATGCACTGTGCAGTTCACGAATGCCCTCTCGTCAATACGAGGGGTGCCCGTGAGCTCTGCCCTTCGTGTGCGCCCGCCCGCCGAGCCCTGCGGAACCCGGGGTCACTGTGCTTTGGATAAACCGGCCCCTCTGAGCACTGCAAGTTTTCATATTGAGGGTTAAATCCGAGTTTCAGCCAAAATCCAGCGTGAAGTACAACTCATGCTGAGGTGTACGGATTGCCGTGCGGTAAGGACGGGCAGGGCCGCGCGCTGGAGATGGGATCTGCAGTCTGGTACAACGAGTTAAGTCAGTGACTCAATAAATCAGAATCTATAAGAGTAAAGAGGTGTCCTGCTCTTTATCTATTAATTCTTTTTCTAAATATTTGGATAGACCATGGAAGCTACTTAAACGGCCCCTGAAGCCCTTAGCTATAGGTATCTTCAAGCTTGACTTGCCCACAGCTTGACAGAACTGTTAGAATTGTCTTACGAACCCCGATATGTTAGTCTTCAAACTAAGCTCTGGTAACAATGATTTACAGCCTAGAAAACATCTTCCCCCCCCACTGGAGCTGCTCCAGGAAACTGGAACCGCTGCTCAGAACAGCTCTGTCGGGCATCCCAGCACAGCGCTGAACTGGACTAACTGGGACGGTGTTGGGACGGCTGGCACGTGAATTGTACAACACTGGGGGAAAGAGAGAGAGGGGAGAGCGGAGAGCTGGGGCCGAGTTCTGGGGAAGGCTCAGCGCAGAGGATTAGAGCGCTAAACGCATTTTCATGACAGGTGAATAATGAGCTCTTATTGGCGAGATGCTCCTCGTTAAACTTCAATGTTTAAAAGGATTTATGAAGCCTTATTACTATGGAATGCATTAATAAAGTCTACATGGGTCTGCACTCCACCAGCCCACCTCCTGGTGTTGATGTTTTCCTACTTTTCTTTCACAATAAGTAAAAACCCAAAGTAATACAACCCTGTATTTGCTTTCCAGAGTTGCAGGAGTAATTAACTCAGGGAGCAAGAGGCAAGAAGGAAGAGACCTCAGGCTTAAGCAATTTGGTTGCAGAGAGAAGCAAAACTATTATCAGCATTAATACAGAGAGACCAGAAGCCTCAATATGAAGGTATTAAAAATGCACAAAATATTGATCGACAGGTTTACCATAATTATGTAGTAGAAGCTGATTCAGCCGACCGCGCTTTCAGATTTCTGGGTGATGTATCTCCCAACTCATGAAATACAGTCTGATGCTATGAATACTGACTGACAGCTTCATTTCAGTAATTTGCCACAGCAGACTGACATTTTATTAGAACTCAGTAGAAGACGCATTGAAATTAATGGGGGAGGCTCTCTTGCTTTCAGCAGGCTTTGGATAAACTAATAGGTTCTATTTCTCAGAAGATGGTGCGAGATCCTCTTAAAACCACAGTAGCTTTGAAATTTTCAGAAAATGAAAACGAGTGGGAGTTGTCCATCCCAGTCCCCTTTGTGCGCTTGAACACTCCTTTCTAATTACACAAAACACTTGTCAGGATGGAAAGCCATGAGAGAAGCATGCAAGATTCATCTCTGCTCTGATCCATCTCCCTGCAGATTAGCTTGCTCTCTCTTGTTCCATTCACGTTCCTTTTCTAGTCTTCCCTCTCAACCACCCATTTTCTCCAGTCACTCCTCCCATCTTCATCTCCCTACTACTGTTTCCACCAGTGGATCGAGGAGCTATCGCCCTGCCAACAAGATACCATGTCTCTCTAACTATCATTCCCAGTTCCTAGTCTCTCCTTCCCAGTCCATTCAGTTCTTCCGATATGGCGGCCTCGAATTTGATTTTGAGTCAGCATCAGAAAGCAAAACACCAAGAGCAAAGGAGAGACAGGCTCTCGTCCAGTGCCTTGTCCATCCACACAACGGCCTAGAGCGCCTCAAAAATGCTGTTACAGGTAAGAGACTTGGGATCCCATAGTCCTGGGCAGTAACTTGCAGCCCTTCAGCCATTCAGCCCTGTTCCGGACTAAGGCAGCCAGAGAGCTCGAAAACACGTCAACTGAACTTTTCAAGACTGCCAAATAATACATCTCTCTTTCCAGTTCCATTATTGTGTCTTAACAGCAATGACTAAAATAAAATAAATCAGCCTGTGCGGTTGAGCTTTGCAGTTCAGCCATCAGGAGAGAACTTGACAAGAGGAAGCACAGAGCAACATAAAGCACAGGCTGTATCCAAACCCAAGAATCCACGTTAGTTTTCCATTCCCATTTGGTTCACATCCCTGTCTACAGATATTACAATTTATTATGCTTTTTCTTTATAGACTCACCAGCCAGACGCACCTTCTGTTCCCTCTGATAAGGCAGATGTGTGGTCCTGAAGGTGACACCTCCTGATCTGCACGTTCACCAGCTCGTTGTGGCTCACGGCGATGCTGAAGTGCCACGGTTCCTTCCATTTCAAGCAATTTCAGTGCAGAACTTGGTCGCTGAACCAGACCCAAAGGCCACTGAAATCGAAAGAAATACTCTGATTAACCCCAGTAAGAACTGAATCAGTCCAAGTAAGGAAAACCTTCTGCAGAAGCTAATGTAGGATTGAGCCCCTTATCCAAAAGGCGATTGAATACACATTTGTTAGTAATCCTCCCTCCTCCTTAATCTCACCCCAAAGAGTTCCAGTTTCACTTCACTCTCCCCTTGTAAGNGATATGTCAACTGAACTTTTCAAGAATGCCAAATAATACATTTCTCTCTCCAGTTCCATTCTTGTGTCTTAACAGCAACGACTAAAATAAAATAAATCAGCCTGTGTGGTTGAGCTTTGCAGTTCAGCCATCAGGAGAGAACTTGACAAGAGGAAGCACAGAGCAACATAAAGCACAGGCTGTATCCAAACCCAAGAATCCACGTTAGTTTTCCATTCCCATTTGGTTCACATCCCTGTCTACAGATATTACAATTTATTATGCTTTTTCTTTATAGACTCACCAGCCAGACGCACCTTCTGTTCCCTCTGATAAGGCAGATGTGTGGTCCTGAAGGTGACACCTCCTGATCTGCACGTTCACCAGCTCATGGCTCACGGCGATGCTGAAGTGCCACGGTTCCTTCCATTTCAAGCAATTCCAGCGCAGAACTTGGTCGCTGAACCAGACCCAAAGGCCACTGAAATCGAAAGAAATACTCTGATTAACCCCAGTAAGAACTGAATCAGTCCAAGTGAGCAAAACCTTCTGCAGAAGCTAATGTAGGATTGAGCCCCTTATCCAAAAGGCGATTGAAAGCACATTTGTTAGTAATCCTCCCTCCTCCTTAATCTCACCCCAAAGAGTTCCAGTTTCACTTCACTCTCCCCTTGTAAAGTTAAAACTTCCAGAGGTTTTAAAGACACTGTTTGTCAAAGAATCACTGGAGAGACCAGTGGAAGCTTACAGAGCATTAATTAGACCAGGAAAGGATGAAATTCTATTAAAAATTGCCCATCTGTGAGTGTTAATTCAGCGGCTACTAGATATTTTTCTCTGCTGTGATGATAGATGGAAAACAAGCTGAGAAAATAAAAGGCAGAAGAAAATAAGAGGGGAAAAACAGTATGACGCTTATCAGAAGAAAATGTTAATTACACTTTTAAGCCCTTAGTCACCTAAGCTTCTATTTACAATAGAAATAGAAACAGTGCAAATTATCTCTGCTTTTTTTTTTTTTAAACGGTGATTACAGTTCTATTAGCTACTTTTCTCTCATTATCTTTACTCTAACTGGATGGATACCAAGCACTCGTAACTTCTGGATATTCTTCTGTCACTTTCTATTGAATTTCTCGTGTGCATGTTCTGATGAACACGCGTGCAGAGAAACCACAGGTTGCAAAGCTCCTGATTTCACAACTACATGTAGTTGAAATGTTCAAATTATTCACTTTGAAATAATTACATCGTTAAATAACAGGCAAAGATAACTGTGAAGTTATTTCACAAGCCATTAAAAAAATACCCTAGCACACTTCTATTCAAAAGGAAGTTTCAGATATTATGTATTTACTTATTTTTTTAAACAGGCGAGGAAAGTCGAAAGTATTTTATTGTAGGTTTATGCTCAAATTTGTGTGGGTTTGCAGGCATTTCTAACAACAAAAATGCTGACACTAATAACCCAGTAAAGACTAGCGTGCACCGCACGGTTCTGTCAGCTCTCCCCACGGTCCAGCGTTTGGGTGTGCTGTGCATGGCCAAGCTTAGGATGAAATGACACAGTAAAGCAAGAGCTGTAGGCAGCACTGGTGAGCACCCGAGGGGCTGTGGAACCCTGGACCCCACGACACCGCAGGCCCGACCCACTCCATGTCTTGCTCTCGGTTCTGCAATGCTAGATGCAAACTCATTGGGGGGTTTTTCTCGCAATAGTCATAGGCACGGCAAGATGAAATTCCTCTCTAGCCATGAATGCATTCTAATTGCTTTACTGAAACTCCTCGCTGGAGGAAATGACTCCTGGCTTTGAACACTATCAAGTCTCTTGAGAACATTGACTCGTAAGCAGAACTTCTAGCTGAAATGACTGGCAAAAACCTTGGTGTGAACCCTGGTTTTTAATATTCAATTTGCTTTTCAACCATTCTCCTCACGCTCCTTTCTCCCTCTCTCAGCCGTGCTTCACCTATTAAGTATCCCATCATTGCATCAGCCCTTTGGAAGTGCAAAAAGTACTTCATGCCTATAAAATAAATAAATGCTGAAGTATGTCTGCATAAGAGCAACTCACCACCAAAAGACCAAAGAGCCCTGTGCTAAGGGCATAAGGAGAGCACTCCCACCACCCACCTTCACAGGACAGCGGATTCACTTCATCATTATTGTGGGTTTCGTTAACATCCCCAGACACAAACGCGGCTTCGTCTGTGGCAACATTGCCACTGAACCTCCCCGAGGGAACTAAGGGAGGTCTGAGCATCATCTCTGTGTCTGCCTCAACCGCCCGGTCTGGGCAGAGCTGCTGGACCTGGATATTTCCGTGGCAATGAACAGAAGCCATTGCGTGTGTGCACTGAGCGAAAGCAAAGCCCCTTCGGCTGTAGGCTGCTGCAAGGATTTTGCATGAAATATTAAAATGAAACCTTCAAGCCTGGAGTCCTCCCTGGGTCACCGCAGCCTTCAGCTGTCCTGCCAGCCCAGTCCTCTCCTTGGGGGGTAATTAGATACGGGCAAAATGGCACGAACCTGCTAATGGCTTTGCACTGCTCACATGGAAATGACTGAATGGCCCGGGGATGCCTGCTCTGATTAGGAACAGCACCTGCTTGATTGAGGTACTTCATTTGGCAGGGAGATCAACAGGATACACGGAGCGGAAAAGGAAACCACCTCAGAATACGCTCTTGCAAAGAAGATTAGTGAACGTTAAAAGAATCACAGATGACACCCCCGCATCCTTTCTGAATACCCTGCAGAGCCTGATTCCAAGCTGGCTGGTGTTTTAGCTGAGAGCCATTACCTGGAGGTGCGTCAGACATCACCGAGACCAGGGGCCCAGTTCCCAGGGACAGAAATTAACAGTTTGTTCCATCGACATCATCTGACATAAGTTGTGAAGCTACTTTCCGAGTCAAACTCTAAATATTTAAAGGTTAGCAGAAAAATCTCTCCTTGGGCAAGATTATTCCACCTCTGCCTGTTGTGGGATTTCTTGTATTGTCTTCTGAGTTGCCCGGTGCAGGGCATCCCTGGGAGAGGACGAGATGAGCGGAGTGCAGCTCCTGTTCTCAGTTTGTAGGCTGGTGCAAGCAAAGCCAGATATGTCAAGAAAGCCGTATCTGCTGAGAAGAGACAATTTCTTTAAAACACCATGAAAAATAAGTGAGAGGGTTTTGACAGCCTTTTTTTTTTTTCAGCTGTAATTATCTTCAAAGTAATTACCTCTGGAGGAATATAGCTCTGCTCTTCCACTGCATTAAACCAACTTTGTTTTTCCTTTTCAGAAGCAGCCCAAGTAAGACTAGATCTTGATTGTAAAAAGCATATTGTGCAAAGGAGGGAAAAAATGTGTAATTACTAAAAAGCTGCTTAAATTTTTGCTAAAAGACAGGAAAAAAAAGGAATGACTGAGGAACAGCTATAGCTATGGTTTCTTTTTAACGGAAGAGTTTCTTTGGATGAAGTTAGTGACCCTGAAATAGAAAGGAACAATTTCTTCCCCAAAGGGCTGTGGGGCATTGGCATAGGCTGCCCAGGGCAGTGCTGGAGTCACCATCCCTGGAGGGGTTGGACAGACGGAGATGAGGTTCTCAGGACATGGGGCAGTGCCAGGGGTGGGTTGTGGTTGGGCTCGATGAGGGCCTTTTCCAACAAAAAATATTCTATGATTCTAAATCATGGAAGGGTTTGGGTCCACCGGGCTTTGGTTTTAAAATCTTCAACCTATGCGTCTGTGCTCGTTGGTCACCATTTCGTTCATCCAGCCTGAATTTGACTGCAGACTGTGACACCCCAAGCGCAGAACCACCTTTCAGCAACAGGTCCCTGTCACCTGAACTACAGCGCTACCCCAAAGAGGGCCAGAACAGCAAGTCAGTAGTGTCCATATTTAGTGTAGAACACCATCACCTTCACAGTATCACAGTATGCTAGGGATTGGAAGGGACCTGGAAAGCCCATCCAGTGCAATCCCCCGGAGCAGGAACACCCAGCTGAGGTCACACAGAAGGTGTCCAGGCGGGTTTGAATGGCTGCACAGAAGGAGACTCCACAACCTCCCTGGGCAGCCTGGGCCAGGCTCTGCCACCCTCACCAGGAAGAAGTTTCTGCTCATCTTTCAGTGGAACCTCCTGTGTTCCAGCTTTATTCCATTACCCCTTGTCCTATCATTGATTGCCACTGAGAAGAGATGTGGTCTCACCATGGCAGAGTAGAGAGGAAGGAGAACCTCTCTTGATCTACAAACCACCCCCCTTCTAATACGCCCCAGAATGCCATTGGCCTTCTTGGCCACAAGGGCACAGCTTGACAGACATTATTTCAATGACTGGCAGCTCCATCAAGGAATTAAGGCCACCTGTGAGTGGGGCATTGTGGGGGATGCTGAAAAACAATGGTCCATCAAGATGTGCTGCTGCAATGGGTTTCTTTGCAGAAATCTGTTTCTATCAAGAACTCGAACTCGAAGACTCCAGGATTTTTCTGAACCACAGAAAAGCAGAGTTTTTCACCAACTCTGATCCACAAAAAAACACTAATGCTAGACATACAGTGAGAAAACGTCCTGCTTTGTGTGCAGATGAAAGACGAGCTGTATCTCCCGTCTAGATCATGAAAGCTCCAGATCGCACCACGTCTAATCTCTGCAGTCCAGCTGCAGGCAGGACCTCGGCCCTTCCACACCAAGCCTGGCTGCTTGCTTTCTGTTCCAAATCTCTGTGGAAATCACCATCAGGCACTGACCCCGCGAGGTTGCTGTTTGTCCCTAACCTGCACGCGGGTGCTGCTGGCCGGGTGTCCAGGATGGTGCCCGTGTGTGCTCAGCCGCTGCTGTTCCAGCTCCGCCACCTCCCTCCACCTCACCGCTCTGCTGCCACCCCGCTTCTCGGCCACAGGTGGTGGCCAGGCTGTTAATGGTGGAATTTGGTAATAAAGTACATGTTATTTGATTCTGAACAGGCAATTAGACTTCCTCATTTAGTTTTTAGGGCTTTAACTGCCTGACTTGACATTAATGTGAATTAACCAGCATCCCACCCTGCTAAGCCACTACCATTAATGCCAGCGCAATGTGCACAATTATGATTTATTATATCACCGGCAGCTCATTTCCATATAATTCACTTTTTTTCCCCCCCCAAATTGGTCTGATGGTAGGATTACACATTCCCTAATTAACACCTCCTTTCTGTGGTTACTAATGAGTCTGTTGATACCACTTCTTCAGGCTGCCTCTGTTATAACAAAGTCTTGCGGGTACATCCAACTCCAACTGTCCACTTTAATTAAGAGACAGATGTCACTGCCTCTCATCTAACGGACACATAGTCCCCGGATGGTACATGAGGAAGGCAAATGCTTTGTCTTTCGATTCTTGCTTCATTGTGCAGGGCAGGACTCAGGGAAATGGTTCGGATAAGGGATGGGCAAGTGAGACTGACACCTCAAATAGCAGCATCTGAGAGAAGATTTTTAAAGAAAAATGGGGCTAAGGCAGAACACTGGATCGATGAAGGGAACAAAAGTAAAAACGATTTACGGAGAAGATTTAAACAAATCACAGGAGAAGACAACTCTCCCATTTAACAAGACTCGCCAGGTTCACCTGTGGCTCCTCCCGCAGCTCCGCCAGACGTTGGGAACAGTCAGCTGTGTTCATTGCGGATTTTTGAGGACAATTGATCTGATCCAAAACCTAACAGAGAAGGGGATCTCGTCCAGCTTTGTCAGGCTTTCACTAACTCGGGATCACGGAATTGAAGATTTTCTACATAGGACAGTCCAGGCTGGTTGTAAAATGGCAGTGGAAAAGGCAGAAAATAGAATGGATATGCACTGTCTGCTACAGAGATCTTTTCAGTAAAGCACCAGTATCTTTGCTCTCAAAAGCAATGTTCACTCTTCTAGGAGACTAAAAATACCAAGTAGTATTTGACTGTATCGTTTTAACACTGGAAAAAGCTATTGAGGACAACAGCATTCGTACAAAGCACCTGTTGTACTCATTTTAAAGGTCTTGTATCTTTTGATTGTGTTTGTTAACGAAAGGAGAACATGTACACAAGAATAGAATTTACACTTCAGAAGAGCAGATCCATTAATCTATGCTAGCATACTTCTTTTGGTACTAGACAACACTATTATAGGCATAAAGTTTTCTTATTTCATAAATGTAAAATAAGACCTTCAAATTTCAAGGTCTATTTGAAATATTAAAGCTGAAAAATAGAAAACTGTTTAAATAACAAATGCTCATTGCACATTTGGTTTGCTTTTTCAAATGGAAAAAACCTCAGCCTTCGAACACAGAACGACAGTTTAAAATTGTGACTGATTCTTAGTCCAGTTCTAAGTTACCATAAGGGATTAACAGAAGGGTTAAACCCAGACATGTTGCTACTTCGAAATTCAGTAGCTAAGCCTTCAACACCATTTGCTGCTCAGGTTTGGGCTGCTCTCCTGTATTTCCTCTGTGGCTCTTACAATCCTTTTCAGCATCTCCTGCCACAGTGTCTTGCTCAGACCCACAGGGAGTCCAGTGCGTTTCTCATGGCCCCACAATCCTTCTGCAAAGCAGAGTGATCGGTAAGGGTGCACGGATACTCTGATGGAAATAACCATCTCGTGTAAGGTGCAAGGGAAAATAAACCCATGCTGATCGTGTGTCCAGTTCATCAGAGATGTAAATGATACCTATGTGTCGTCTTATGATTTGATTTCAAACAGCTTGGAACTGAAGCCATGAAAAAGACTTTCAAACAAAGGGCCCAGTGGAAGGTTACGCCAATACGTTTACAAATCTGGGTCCCTGTGGCTTTTCCTCTCCCCAGTGTAACAGGCCTGAGACTTCACCTCTGCAGCTGTGCGTGATAAAATCCTTCAAGCTGGAGAATAATGCTGTGGAAGGGAAGACATGATAATATTGGGAAAATCATTGACAGGAAGCATCGAGAACACGAAAAACTGCTTACTCAAGCAAAGCAAATGAGAAGAGTGGGGAATCTATGCTCTAGAAAACCCTGAAGAAAGTGGGACACTCTATAAACTGCACTATTATTCATTGCTGTTGCAAGCCACAAAGCTTTGTCTTTCGTAAGATCTTTTCTAATGGATAAGCCCCTTACAACTACAATGCAGGAACGCAACCCAGAGGTCTTGTAGAAAGAGACAATGTGCCTTTCGAGTCTGCCGCATCTCCAGGTTTAACATAGCGCTGTTGCACTGTTCGCACCAAAGGCTAATGTCTTCAGCAAGAGAAAAAATAAGTTTCCATTGTTGCTGCTTTGAAATAATCGTTCATTTTATGGGTGAAAGGCTTTCACACTAGGACTTAAGACACTGACACATTTTTCTTGAAGCAGACACGTTAATAACTTGTTTGTTCAGTTTTCTTCAAACACTGTGATGTATTTCTCCATTCCAGGCTCCCGGTACGACCCTGTCAGAAGAACACAGCCCAAGGCGTTGTTTCTGCACAGACACCTCTGGCTGCCCCGCGATGTTCTGCAGGGACCCAGCACAGCGAAGCACACACCGCCCTGCTCTGCGTCCTGTAGAGCGCGTTCGGCATCCACAGAGTCCCAGAGTGTCAGGGGTTGGAAGGGACCCCGAAAGCTCATCCAGTGCAATCCCCTGGAGCAGGAACACCCAGCTGAGGTTACACAGAAGGTGTCCAGGCGGGTTTGAATGGCTGCACAGAAGGAGACTCCACAACCTCCCTGGGCAGCCTGGGCCAGGCTCTGCCACCCTCACCAGGAAGAAGTTTCTTCTCATCTTTCAGTGGAACCTCCTGTGTTCCAGTTTGCACCCATTGCCCCTTGTCCTGTCACTGGTTGTCACCCAGAAGAGCCTGGCTCCATCCTCCTGACACTGCCCCTTTCCATATTGATCCCCATGAATGAGGTCACCCCTCAGTCTCCTCTTCTCCAAGCTCCAGAGCCCCAGCTCCCTCAGCCTTTCCTCACACGGCAGATGCTCCACTCCCTTCAGCATCTTGGTGGCTGCGCTGGACTCTCTGCAGCAGTTCCCTGTCCTTCTGGAGCTGAGGGGCCAGAACTGGACACAATATTCCAGATGTGGTCTCAGTGATTTGCTTTTGTTTACTTTATTATTTACCTAAGTGAACTGGGGCTATTCATCCACACCAGTCTGAAAAGCCATGCTTTATAGACATTTGCCTAGGTGAGCTCTTTCCCAAGGAAATACATGAGGAGCAGTTCCCTGAGCAGCTGAACACACAGCAGCACTCCCTGTGCACCTACAGCCCAGCGACCCAGCACAGCCAACTCCGCTCCTGGCTCAGAACAGCATCTCCGCACCGCCCTCACGTCTTCATTGGCAACGGCTGCACAACCTACGCCACACTACGGCACAATCACATCTTAGAATAAAGATATTTTTGTTTGCGAAAGTATCCAAGAGTAAAATTGCTCTTCTAGTGATAGTGTAGTAACTGGCAAATATATTTATTCTCCAGTGAAGGGAGTTATTAAATCAAGAAGTCTCAATCCTTTCCACCCTGCCCTGGCAACAGAAATATTTTCTATTAATAAGTATGCGAGATGGCTGCAATTTGCATGAAAAATAGAGAACACATGAAAGATCGCGGGCAGCTTTTAAAGAAAAATCTACAACAGAAGATTGTTTGTGGATGTTCTGGATAGAAATCAGGGCTACAAGGAGGCATTCAGAAAGCTGCTGACTTAAGGATGGCTAAACACCTAATTTCTGCCCAACCTGTGTCCCGTTAGAGAGTATTAACTACCTGCAAACAGGCCAAAGAATTCAGGACACACAAGGGTGCAGGAGCATCCACCCTCTATTGTCACTATATCTCTGCTGTCATACACTTAAAAGCCCCATAGTGAGGTTATAATTTTCTGTTACACTTCGGAGATCATTACATCAGTTTCTATGGAAGCCTGCTAATTACACAGGCTTTCCCATCAAGGAAAGGACTAGTTCCTTCAGGGCGGGGAAAGAAAATCAATCAGGCCATTAAAAAAAAAAACCACCAGACTTTTCTCTGTGTATAATCTGAAACAACAGGAGCCAACTGTGTTTATTGATACGGTATTTCCTCCTCAAGAATTATGACTAATGAGCTCAAGCCATCCAAGCCTACGTGGCACAGAAAGAGACTCCAGAGAACAGAAACTTTCCTCTGACAATACAACGAACTCCAGGTAAACTGAGGCATTTCCTCTTGGATATCAGAGGGGGAAAAAGGGAGAGTTCAGGATTTAGTCCAAGCTTGAAAGAGATTCTGCAGACTCAGTTCTGCCTCTTTGCAGGGCAGTTTGCATGGGGAAAGCCGCTGCCGAGCCCAGGGTACCCGGTCCAGCCTGGCATGTGTGTGACATGAACACAGCCATCATTTTCTCACTTGATTTAGAAACTTGGGGCGCACCAGGGGCTGCCACCCATATCAGCATCCCCACCCATATCAGCATCCCCAGAAGATCAATGTTTCTGCAGTCAGACTATACCAAATGGCAGAGATTTATAATTATATTGTTTTGTTCTCCAAAGGATGAGTCATCCTGCCAATTTCCCAGCCTTTATTTCCTCTCTTCCCTTGCCCCTGCCAGAAAAAACATACATAAACAAGAAACTCAAAAGGCCGTCCTGCGTGTGATGACACCCCATACCACTTCAGCAGAGCAGGCGGCCCTTTGGTTACACACCTGGTGGAAATGACTCCTGGCAAAGAGAAGAAAAAGCCTCACTTTCATAAAGAATCCAATTTTAAGGGGCAGATCATCCCACCTGGACTGAAGACAGGGACTATAAATGGAGAAGAAAAGATTCTGTGGCCTGAGGTCCTGTAGGTAGGATAAATCCTTCAAACTACACAAGATGCTGGTAAAACTCATTATTTGCTGTTCCAAAGTCTTCCGGCATTTTTCATACTAAATTTATCACACTAAATCTCTTCCCTAAGATCAAAGTCTTTTGGGATACAGAAGCTGAAAGACTTACGAGTGCTATGATCCATGGGGCTGCTCTGATGAAAACAGGCTTCAGAAATACCCCTCCAAATTGTTCCATAACTCAGCATGACCCGCTGTCTCAATGGCATCAGCAACACAAGACTTCTCACCAGGAACCACTGATTTAGGGGATCCACCCCGTGCCTCGTTTGCATTTCTAAGGTCTCTCAGAACAATTAATTTTCAAAATACAGTTGTTTTTTTAATAGAGATTCTTTCATGGCACATCTATCCTCCATGACCAGAGACCAAAAACCACATTTCTCCATATATATATATTTACCTTCACGGCAATACTTCACATTTTAAATAATAAGGCTTGCTTTCCAGTGGAGGTCCAGTTCAAAAATCAATTCAATCAATTGGAAATGATGGAGGAGTTAATGCATTTTTTATTTTCCCTGGTTGTTCTGGAAACATTCAAAGGAATACAATATCAGCTGAGGGGAGAGAACAGCAATCACCAATATAAAAATCAGCCTGTCAAAGATACTTTTCCATCGATCACCTCCCTAGGAGCCAGACGCTATGTTCAATACCAAACCCAAACCACTAATTCAGTTCGGCATTCCCTAGTTGTGCTATTGCTTTCCACTGGGGCGCATTGCTGGCATTTTTAACAGAGATTTTAATTGTTTAAATTTTGCAGGGCTTTCTACATTTCTACATGTATTTCAGACAGTAGAGACAGATTATACACAATAAAGGGGTTGACTTCATTACAAAAAGGGGCAAATTTCAAGGTGGCTCATTCATTTCGCTAGTTTATTTGCTACAGACCTACTAAATATTTATTTCCACATAATTTTGCAGACATGTCTTGACACATCTCGCTCTCTGAGGACCTGGACAGCCCAGAGCCAACCCCAAGGGTCACCTTACACACGCCCAAGTTTCCCGGAATAAGAAAACCAGGCCAAAATCCTTGCGGCAAAATCCACAGGCTCAGCTCATACTCGCCCTTCCTTGGCCATTAACCTCCTGTTTGGGCCAACAGAGGTTCCTGGAACCCCCTGCCCTTTCCCCTTGCACCAGGAATTCTTCTGCGCTCACGTTACACAGGCAAAATGCTTTAATTCTTACCACAACTCCTGAATTGCAACAGTACAATGGTCCAACAGAACTGCTGCCTATGTTGTACGGTTCAACTCCTCATCAAAATGCAATAAATATTTCATATAAAAAGCTAAAAACCCACAAGCAATGATGACAAAAAAAACAAAACAAAACACCAATTTCCCATAAGGATGAATGAGAATCAGCTTCACAGACCAGCACCTCTATAAATACCAAAGACAAACTCCTGGATGAGAGTCTAATGACTAAGACACCAGGACTAAATCCTGCCTGGTCAAGCTGTGTTTAAGGTAGCATAAAGGACTGGGAAACAGAGGCAGCTCTCCATGGCCTTCATTTGATGGCTGATCAGCTCAGACCCTCTGTGTTCTCAGCTGCTTTTGACCAAGAGGAGCCTGTGTGGGACAAATCAGTGCAGAAGCCCATGACAAAGGGGCACAGGGAAAGTCTGTCCCCTCGCACAGACAAGTTCAGTCCCATGTTCCACCACAGATTTCTCGAGACTAGGGGTGTAGAAAAGTCAAGATGTTAGTTGTATACAACTAAATCTCATTGGGTCGTATTTTCCATTCCTAAGGTCTCTAATGCTATTACATTTAGTTGGTCAGGCAGAAAATTATTTTTCATAAATAAGGTTTAATCACTCAGGGGTTTGACTTCACCTCCTTTCCTAGGATGCCAATCACCTTTGTCAATAACCCCCCAGCTGCCCCTGTGCTGGCAGGACACTGATAACCCCCGAGCCAGGGCTAAACTCAGGAGACACGTGCACCCATACACGAATGAGAAATGCTGTCTTCAGCTATGTTCTGATCCTCCTCTTGCTAAAAACAACGGCATTTACGCCAAGATGTTGCAGGCAACGCTGCAGCATAGAACAGCAGGGCTGGAGAGACAACGTCCCAAAACGTCCCCCTGCCCCAACACAGCATCAGCCCCAGCTACGCAATCGCTGATAAAAGACACTCACTGACTGAAACTGTAGATATATCGGGGCGTACTTTCAGCTGATGCAAAGAAGTTGTTTGACAGCAGCTGGCAGAAGCCAAAGAATCGGCACTGATAGTTCTTGCAGACTCCAGGCTTGCTCATTTGGAAAGTGGCACAGGTGAAGCCGTGGCTGACAGTGACCACCCGTGTCGGAGCAGTGGGGACGGGTCGGACCACATCTGCTGCCTGTCCCCAGGGTGCACTCGAGGTGCACTGGATGGATCCAAGCGCTGTTGGAGCTTACCATATATCCAATATCCACAGAACAACATCCTTTGCTTTTCTGTTGAAACCTAGTGAAAACCCCATTGTCTCAGGGGCTGGAGGGAAAGAAGTCTAACTGTTGGATTTTCTCTTTTTTTTTAAACGGGATCCTTTTCTGACAGGAGTACTGGCAGATGATATTCCCCATGCCTGTGACTCAATCAGGTGCATATACAGAAATCTTTGTGTCAAGCTAGGCTAATTATGCCACTATTCCCTAGCTCTGGATTACAGCAAAAATTCAATTATAACTCAGCCCTTCTTCGTGATACTTTAAGCAGAATTTCTGAACAACTGCATTACCCAATAAGTGCTGGGTTTGATGAGATACAGGTGGGAATTACCAAGCGCCTGACCACCCTGTGCTTCTGACAAACCTACTCCTCCATTTCTAAAACGCCATCTCCAGAAATAATGCCCACGGAGCAGTTTCTCGATGCCAGAAGAAAAACAGTTCAGCATTTGATGAACACAGTTAAGGACACAAATAGTGCAGCACTGTGTGCTGGAGATACACCATCCAAGCCCTTGGGTTTGAACCCATTTTCCCCTCACCGATACTTGTTAAATTCTACAAGGGAGGTAAATTTTTGTGTTGTTTCTATCAAACTAAAGAAGTTTCTAACGAACCATTTCAGTGCAATAAGCCGTGACTGCAGCCTGCATGGAGAAGGCACCCAGCTGAGAGGTGGTACCTGGATCTCATAGTGATGAACCCGTCACAGCCGCACACGGGGCACACACACACTCCCGGTGTTCGGCAACAAACAACACTCGCTTGTGCCAGCGCCCTTCTCTGGAAGCACTGCCAAAGGAATTCTGATGCCAACGCTGGGTTTTGGGAAGCACTACGGACCAGCATTTCCAAGCTGGCTACTGATTCCTGTCCTGCCAGAGACCTGGACAGGCTGGAGAGTTGGGCAGGGAAAAAATTAATGAACTATAATGAGGGCAAGTGTAGAGTCTGACATCTGGGCAGGAACAACCCCAGGTTCCAGTATAAGTTGGGGAACGAGCTGTTGGAGAGCAGTGTAGGGGAAAGGGAGCTGGGGGTCCTGGGGACAGCAGGGTGCCCATGAGCCAGCACTGGGCCCTTGTGGCCAGGAAGGCCAATGGGACCTGGGGTGGATGAGAAGGGGGTGGTCAGTAGGTCAGAGAGGTTCTCCTGCCCCTCTGCTCTGCCCTGGTGAGACCACATCTGGAATATTGTGTCCAGTTCTGGCCCCTCAGTTCCAGAAGGACAGGGAACTGCTGCAGAGAGTCCAGCGCAGCCACCAAGATGCTGAAGGGAGTGGAGCATCTGCCGTGTGAGGAAAGGCTGAGGGAGCTGGGGCTCTGGAGCTTGGAGAAGAGGAGACTGAGGGGTGACCTCATTCATGGGGATCAATATGGAAAGGGGCAGTGTCAGGAGGATGGAGCCAGGCTCTTCTCGGTGACAACCAGTGACAGGACAAGGGGCAATGGGTGCAAACTGGAACACAGGAGGTTCCACTTAAAGATGAGAAGAAACTTCTTCCTGGTGAGGGTGGCAGAGCCTGGCCCAGGCTGCCCAGGGAGGTTGTGGAGTCTCCTTCTGTGCAGCCATTCAAACCCGCCTGGACACCTTCTGTGTAACCTCAGCTGGGTGTTCCTGCTCCGGGGGATTGCACTGGATGGGCTTTCGAGGTCCCTTCCGATCCCTGACACTCTGGGATTCTGCCGTGTTTGCAGCTGCAGCCAACAACCCTCATCTACAGAAACACCAATTACACACAGGCCTGCTGAATCATTGGCAGCTGCAGGTTATCAGCATTTCTGAAAAATTAATTACAGAAAACATAATGAATCTGTTGCGATAATCTGGACATGCAAAAGTAAGGGATTGCTTTGGAAAAACCGCGGCCCACCTCTCACCCGAGGTCAGAGCATCCATGTGTTGCACGGGAGGGCACAGTGCAGAGAGCAGAACTGTACAGAACTGCACGGAAACCGGGCTCAGGATTCAGCCGTGGGCTCGGCAGTCCCGTGTCCCTGCTGCATCACTGGAACGGCACTGATGAAGCACCAGCATCACCCCATCACCATCCGTACCACCGTCCACTCCGGAGTACACCCGAGGGATTTATGAGGCCAGGTAGGAAATACACATGAGCTCCTTCTCTGCGCTATGAAAAAATCAAACCAACCACATCCTGGCTTTTTCTTTTAAACAGCTTATTTGAAGCATGAAAAACATAGGAAGAGGAGTGACGAATTCTTAAACTAGGCTGAAAAGAAAGACAACAACAGAATTTATATAGAGAGGTACGATTTTCTAGTAAAAAGCAAAAAATACCAGATCCAAACATCCAGTAACTACACATCTTCCTCTTACTGATATTTAAAATACAGATATTATTTCCTGATGAGTCTGCTCCAAGGATAATTGTTCCTACATAAACATTGCTTCTGTGAAATACGATTGCCAATCAGATCACTGATGAAAATCAAGGCAAACACTTATTAATTATTTTTAAGTTCCTGAACCTGGCATTTTGAGACCAATATCATGGAAATCTGGAATTCCTTCTCAAATACACACACTTGCATTTGTCAGAGTAGCCTTTCAACAAAAGTGTCTGCTTTACAAAGGAGGAAAATTAATTATTCCAGAGACACACGTTAACAGAGGGTAAAAAGAGTTAGAGCTATGTGGTACGTAGTTTAAGAAATCCTCCCAGGTTTGTTCTTGCTCAGTGATATCTGGTTATAAGACAGCACTTTGATAACTCCGAATAACAACCCCGCAGAGCAGGAAGCCTTTCATGGAGTAACGCTCAGCCATTGGGAACCTTCTCCCCTCTGCCCCTCTAACCGCTCATTAAAATATGGTAGATCTCCAACAGATTCCTTGGAAATGTCACGTTAAAAAACCCCAAACTCACAGCACAGTAACGAAACATATTTTAATAGATGTGCAAAGGGTAGAAATGAAAAATGCTTCCTTCTCACCAGCAATTTTTTATTTTTTTTTTTTTTTTAGAAAATGCTGCTCCTTTATCCAGTTTAAAAACTCCTGCAACAGTTACCCAGCAAGGGATAATTGTATAAACCATCTGCATATGGCTGAAATTCTGAACGTCAATATACAGAACCCAAATCACCCAGTATTCTTGATATGCAATATTCTGTTTAAAGATATTTCCTTATGTAGAAACACCGAAAAATTAGTAAAAAGGAAAGGAATGGGTTACCTTTCTCTCAATTTGTACATTTCTACTATTCCAGTTCCTTTGCATAATGCTGTTGAGATGTAATCCTTTATAGGCTTCATATTGCCCGACACTAGTATAAAAATCGGAATGTATTACAGATCACACGCTAATCTGATGTAAATTAGAGTAGATATTGAAATAAAGGTTATGGACTGAAAGTAATGCTGAATACTAGAGAAGAAGGCTATCTTTTTCTGCTTAACAAAAAGCAAGTTGGAAATTTTCTTTAAAAAAGAGATAGAGAATATTTTTTGATAAAATATGCTTTTCATTTCCTAGTGAGAAGCATCGGTTCCTTTCATCAAAATAGATCCACTGAGACCAATCCCCACACAGCAAGAAAACAAATGCTACATAAAACTACATCTTAAACATTTGGTATATTCACAAAATTGAAGGCAGACCAGCTAAGAATGTAAAGCTGAAAACAAAGCAGGCATATAACGAAAGTCATCGGATACGATTCTTTCGGAACCCTTGAGAAGGCTTCCTAGAAATTCATTTCTAAAATAAAAGTGTGTGTATATACCAGCAACTCATGCTTCTAAAAACATCCTCCTGCTTTTCCTACTGAACTTTCTAGCAACCTGTTGCATTAGCCCACCTTATACAGACGGGAACTTTATAACAAAACAAAGCAAACCAACCTGCCCAAAATTGCAGTGTCTTAGGGACACATCTGGGAGCCAAATCTGTTCCTCGGTCCCCATCCAGTGCCCCGGGAGGACACCGTCCAGCTCAACTCTCCAACATTTAATGGCTCCTGCTACTTTCAGCCAGACATTCGCTGAGTTCCTAGTTCTGGGGGAGAGGTTATTAATTTCTCATTGAATAAAGAAACCACCAGTGCATAAAGCTCACATTGTGTCCTGGTTACACCAAACCTCTGACTGCTCTGCTGCCGAGATACAACGCATTTGCTGCTACTGAAAATGAGACCGTGACACCTAAAGTTGAAAAGTTTGTTTAATTTGGGGTGGAAATTCCTTCACAAATATAGTCCTAGGCTTCTGCAGAGCCCTGGGGGCTGCAAGCCTCAGATGCTAGGGATCAGTATTCTGTTCTTCTGAAATCTTACATGATGGCCCAGCTGTATCAAAGAGCCACAGGACAGGTGAAATAGGCTCCTGGAATAAACACTTTACGAACGAACGTGTTCCCTGCTGGGTATAAAGACCTTGCAATGATCCAGGTCAGCCAGCATCCCTTGCCGTTTCACCCCTTTTCCACGAGCACACGAGCCAGCGGGTGCTGCAGTCCCAGCCCTGCGAGGACGGGGGACACTGAAGACTCACCGGGAACCACTGCATCAGAAGGGGCTCCTGCCTTACCACACACGCAGCCTCTCCGGGTTGTTACTCACTTCCGTGCTGCTGTAGCAGGAGTACAATCTGCAGTAACAGTCTGCCTGTGCTCTGTGTTTGGGGAATGGGTAATTGGGTTTATAGCTTTTTATGAAGTCTCATTTGTAATGGCTGCCAGCTGCTTTATCAGCCACTGTATCCTCCTGTTCCCCCCTCCATACACCGATAAATTTTACTCTTGACCCCAGTGTGGTCAGCGCTCATGAGACACATTCCCTCGTGTCAGATCTCCCCCGAGTGCTCTTTTCACAAAAGCCAGCACAGTGTGTGACGGTCTAAAGGAAGAAAGATCCAAGCCTCAGCAACAAGCCAGTATTTGTGTTTCCATATAATCACATCTGGGTTACTGTAACTCGCTTTTCATGGCCGCAGAAACGCAGCCTCTGAACGCTGTTGTTTATAAACGGTGGTTTAAGCATCACCCAGAACTTGAATTTCCCTTTGCAACCCATCCGCAGGAGCCAGCGCTGCGCAGGGTGCTCAGCGCGGACCCCTCGGTACCAAACCAGCTCCTCGCCCACAGCTCCGGCGCAGCCCTCACGGCTCCGTAAAGCCACGGGGTGGCCCTGGGTGTTGGAATCACAGAATGTTAGGGATTGGAAGGGACCTCAGAAGATCATCTAGTCCAATACCCCTGACGAAGCAGGACACCTAGATGAGGTTACAATCAGAGTAGCCAATGCAAACCGCCAAACTCACATCTCTCGTGGACTAATTGAGCTTAAAACTCTTATTTCCAGGCTGCCTCTGCTCCCTGCAGTCACCTCCCTCGCTTTTGGAACACAAGGCACTATTTCTCCCAAGCAGCTTCATGCAAATTCTGAGATAAGGGTGGTGGTATTGGCTTAGTTGGTTTTTCTTTTTTCCTTCCTAGAGAAGAACGTTAGGAAAAGCTCCAGCTATTAATTTGATGAAAGCGGCGCTAAAAGTTACAGCAAATGGCAACATCAATCCATATAAAAGCTCTGCAGTATTTTCATTCCAAACTCGTGCAGCCAGGCAATGCAGAGCTGTGTTTTTCACGGCCACTCTCTCAGCCCCTCCGTTATCTTCTGTCTGGTGTCAGCGGCACCTGTTTCTCCTGTTCTTGTTTCGGCTGTTTCTCACATTTTTTATTACTCTCCAGAGGACAGGCAGTCACCCCAAGTCTTAATAAGATGTCTATTTCTCTAAGTAACAAGCACCAAATATCTGTTTACAAAAATGGACCCGAATGTGTGACAAATAAAACCCAACTGTACACAAATTTGAAAGTAAGCCACTATTATCCTAATAAGAAATAGGATTTCTAAAAGAGATTTTTAGGTTTTTTTCTGTTATAAAACAAATAAAGCTTTGAAAGCAATCTGTAATTCTCCTTGGTTTCTGTTGGGGAAAGATAAATTTATTTTGCCCAGTTTCATTCTTATGAGGCCAGAAGTCTCATTCCAATGTAAAGCTGATTGTTTCAAGCGCAAGATATTCTATAAAGGTTGTGGAAATAGAAAGAGTTTTAAGTGGCTTAGAACAGGAAAGAAAAAAAAAAGAGACAAAAGGGAGTGAGAAACAGAAGGCGAAAGAGGGTGATCTTTAGGAATGGAGTGCAAGTAAAGAATGCTGAAATGAAGAGTTCCCGTTCTACCACCACACTGGTTTGGCAGGTTAATGTATTAACCACGTGCCAAGTCCTGATGTGCCTCCACGCAGGTACGAGAGTACAAAACCCAAACTTTCCCACCTGGCACTAACCAAAGGGAAACACTAAGTACACGGATTCCTGTGGAATTAAGACCTTGCATACACATGTTCCCTCCTGGCTAAATACTAACCTTTTGCTGAAATCCTTGACTATCCGTGGTAGGTCCAAAGAGCCAGGTTTCTGGCACTGGCGTTGCTACAGGCAACATCTCTATAGAAACCTCACGTATGGATTAGCGGTTTGGTCAGTGAAAGGGTTCACTGATAGATCTGACACCAAAGAAACTCATCGTTAAAGGAGCGGGTAAACTGCTGATTCGCAGTAAAAGGTCTCTCAAGCTACTCAGCTTTCCAGCAACGAGATGCACGCACAGGGTAAGGCGGCCAAGACTCCTCCAGATGCACTTTATGTGATTCCAATACACGTTGGTTATTTCCTGAGCCTAAGCAGGCATCATCTTCAACATCCCTGAAAACGCAAACTGCAGCTTCAGAAAATTCTCCAAACTTGCAAGAAAGTATATTTTCTAACCACTGCCCAGAAGCCTGAATAAAGTACAGAAACCACCTGATAGTTTTCTTTAACTCCCACAATCGTTGTACCTGAACATCTCCACTCCCAAAGACACTCCAGTCAAACAATTTACACCAATGTAAACTTTGTTAGCATAAGAGGCACTGGCTGGATGCTGAGGATGGATGAGGATTAAATAATTTTTCAACCATCAATGAGAAAAGGCAAGGCTAACACCAATAGACACCAAAACCCCAAGAGCATTGCTGGGGCGAGTGCCAGCTTGGGAGGGTACACAAAAGGCAACACAACAGAGCCGCAGCGCATGGAGGTTCCAGAGATGCTGCTTTGTTGGAGATCATGTCACGGCGAGCTACAGATCACGAACGATCACAGGCAAGTTATCAGCACCTCTCACAGGTAAACCTGCCCATGAGGTGGATGTTTCCCAGCTCAATGTTACGGAACAAAAGCTTCAACCCCTTCACAACCAAATACATTTCTCCTCTGACAAGCGACTGTCTAAGGAAGAGTGGGAGGCAGAACGCCAGGCTGTGAGCACAAAGTCACTGCCAGCACACAGTGTTCGGTGCCTGCTCCCAAATTCATCCTGCCTTCACTTGGTGACCACTAACGGCCCAGCCTTGCACAGGCCTGTTCATTCCAAGCCCTTCTATGTCCTCTATAAAGCTTTTTATTCAAAAAGCAATTGAAGTTTCATAAAAGCAGGAGTTCCCGTACACGAACTGCTTCCCACGCATACAATGCCTTATTCTTTTAATTAAAGCACGGCCCTTTGCACCAATAAAACGCAGTGAATTCTCTGCCTGTTGAATGAAAGGGCAATGTATTAGACGTGTTCTCCAACGTCAAAATACTTCTTTTTGTCAGAGAGCTCCCTGCCCACCCGCTGCTCCATTAAAACACGGGCAGAAGCACTGGGAAAGCGGAGCTGCCCGCTGCGATGCTGGGGCAGCAGCGAGCACCCCATCAACCTCCCAAAAGCAGGGGGACAAAGACCTGGGATCAAACCCGGGTAGTGGGGAGCTCCCCCAGGCCCCGACACCCCCCGGAGCACTGAACGTACCCGGGAGATTTGTCTGTTCACCGAAAACCCTGTGACAAACCAAAGGAGCTTCCAAACACACCCTCTCCGTACAAGCAACTCTAAGACTGCGGCCTGCAAAAAGCTTTAAAATTTGGGAGCAGAGTTTTGAAAGCTGGTTTCCACTTTGACATCATGATAAAAATAAATAAATTAAGCTTGAAATGCAAGAACAGCCTTATCATATAAAATCACAGTTTACTTTTCACGCTGTCAGTGATATTCGCCAGTATTTAGTGGTATGGGTGGATATCTTTATTAGAATTCTTCGTATGTGCAGAGAAAGAGGGCAGTATCTGCTGTCAGAACTGATTAACTGCAGTTAAAACCACATTTGCTTAAAGACCTCAGTTCTCTTTCTTTTTAATTGTGCTTTGACCTAAAACAAACATTGCTTGGTGCTTGGAAATGCATTTGCATATGTTGAAGCTAATATAGCTCCAAGTAGGCCATGTTTCTTTATTATGCCGTATTTATTTCTGCCACTGAAATTCATTTCCCAGAACACATCACCTCAGTTGCACAAGCTTTATCTGAATTTCTACGATGTTTCGGGCAGCTGTTGAAGCTCTGGGACCCAGATGTAATAACTTCAGAAATTCAGTTCCTTCCCTGCCGACTTTCGGCCCCCAAGGATGCTGAGAAAAGGTTACAAATAAAACTCACATGCAAAACTAAAAGTTCACCTGTGATGAGAGATCAACATACATTGCTCTTCGAGTGAATTTCAGATTTCATGACACTGTTTTTCACCTCTCAACCACAGGCACCACTTTTCAGTTCACTCTTTGTAATGCCTTAAAAACATCAACAAAATATTGTAAATGACCCTTAAAATTATCACCATGCTAATCTTTTTAGCCATTTCTTCAAAATTCACCAGGTGATCTCAGGAACCACTGAAAAACAGACATATTTCTTTATTATTCAGTATAAGTTGAAATATCAATATTGTCCCAAATTTCCTTGGAAACAACAACAACACACAAACACTTGCAGCTTCCTACCCTCTGTCCAGCAATCCTAATATCAAAACATGTTCAACTCTATTTTATCTAAGTTCTCAGAGCATTCATCACCAATAAATCTGTAGTTCTTCACTGTACCATGCATCCAAAACGTGAGCCAAACGTACGAAGGGCTGGAAGCACCAGTGCCGTCACCCCGGCTGTACCCCCACCAGAATGGATGTTATTTCAGGAACGCACTGTAAATTCAATAAGCTGGCAAGTATTTGAAAAAACGCTCTAGAAAGATGACCTTCAAGGTACTCAGGTGAATTGTCTCACAAGGGCCAGGTTTTCAGATCCCAACAGCATTTTCCTTCTCATTGTGCTGAGGCCCATTTCTCTGCCACAAAACACAGAGGCCTGCGACTGTGTAACAACCCGAAGGCAGCAGACGCTGCTCTGTCTTCCCGGGTTATTTTTTCCCTTTCACGTTAAGAATAGGATGCGAATTTTTCTTACACCCTTCTACTACTATTTCATCCCAATAATTGTTACCGCTTGGAACGCAGCCTCCTGTGACAGGCTCATTAGTCTGCCAGCAAAGCCCGCGAGTCCAGAACAACGCAGCGCAGCACGCGGTGCTTTTCTCTGCAGATGGCTCAAAAACAAGCACCAAGAGCCCAGCTCCCGACCCCAGCACGCATCTCGAGCGAGCTAAAGAAACCTTTCTCAAGACCAAAAGCTCCTGTAGAGCTTCTGTTCTAGCATCAGGTCATAGCAGACCAGCAATTCACGCACGTTTTGTGCTGCTTTCCAGAGGAGCCCAACACAGAGCCCAGGGAGGGCTCAGGACCAGGCGGCTGCTCTGGGGCTCATCCTGCTCGGCACCCAGCGGGGTGGCTCCTGTGTCACCCCCGCTGGCACAGGGCTCCCCAGCACAAGGATGGGTTTGCACTGACACCGTGGGACACTCTGCCACCGAACCAGCGCTATTGCTATTTATCTCCTAAAGAAATCACAACGTGAATGGCTCCAGCTGTCCGATGATTCAGCGTGGCTGGCACGGGGAGCGGGATAAAGACACGAGCTGGCTTGAAGACTATCAGAAAAACACATGCAAAGTGAAGATATCGTGGTAAAAAAGGGATTAGATGGTGTCCTTATTAACGACAATAAAACTAATTCAAGGAATCACTAACAAGGCAGAAGCAGCATTTCAAAATATCAGATATACAGTTTATCCTTGAGAATTACAAATAACCATTAAATCTTTAGGCAGAGAGGTTTTTTAAGCCTCAACTAGAAAAAATGAGATATAATTGCATGTTACCTGGACTTGTGGAGACACTAAGTGCTCTAAGTGATTATCACCACGATAACTATTGTTTCCATCAGTGAGGTGAGGCTGAGGTTACATCCCTCACTCTAGTCAAACTGTATTTGACTCCAGAAATAATCTACCAACATTTCTCTGAATGTCCACCCAAACACGCGATTAAATTGGAGATGGAGATAGAGAGGTTTACAAGAAAAGAAAAACAAAGAGGCAAACCAACAGTCTAAGCTTCTAACAGGCGAACAAGCCAGATGGTAAACCGGAGCTGCTTGGGCAGAACGTCTCTCTCCTCCTCCCTGGCCTCAGCACAGGTAAAACTGCCCAGCATGGACTCGGGATTTCAGACTCCCCAGGTTTTCTCAGCTTCTCCTCGGAACAACAGGGGGTGGATTTACCAACCAGGCCAAACGACTGCTACACTCTTACACAGACAAATGAAAAGGTTCTTTCTGCATCCTTCAACGGAGAGGAAAAACGAACAAAACCCACAAACAAACAAAACCACCACAACCCGGTATGCCAGACCTGTCAGGAGAAAACAAGCACAACCCTTTTACTGCTCTGAGTTTATTTATGAGCAAAGAACTTCTGAGGAACTGCTTTATTTGCTGAGTTATACCTGCAAAAATACACAGGTTTCAAGGTGCCTGAGATTAAAGGAAGGACTCTGGATGCTGGTGGATTTTGGCTCAGGTTTTGAGAATGTAACGTCAGTGTGAAAGCAGCAGACCGAGAAAACAAATAAACGAACCACACGCCCATCCCAAAACTCAGAAGTAATGCATTTTCTGCAAGACACTCCATTCAAATAAGTGATCTGGGCTTCTTCAGAACTCCAGTTTCTGAGCTGCTAAAGCACAGCCCTTGGACAGTGCGGTTACCACAGCCCTACGGGACACGTGCCGCGCTGTTTAATTCGCGGGGTCATTGCAGCCTAACACACATCGCCATTTCACAGCCGGCTAGTAACAAGCTCTATCTGGACTATTAGTAACATACAACTATACAAAAATTCTCACCTTGGGGAGCAGTGAGGTTTCCTGAAGCCAGGACTCGGCATTACAGCATGTGGCATTTGGGAGTTCCTCCAACGGGCAGGAGCAGTTTTCTAATGTGATTTGCTGTAGCGATTAAAACAAGGAGGGTGCCTTCAAGGAGAGGCCTCACAGGTGCAGCTTATATTCAATACAGAAATAATCAGTGTGATTTACCTGCTGTGCTCACTAACCAGATAGATCTATGGCTTCTTATGCATTATCTTTAATATGAAACATAAATGATTTTCATTCTTCCTGGCTTCCTCCACGAGGTATTCTATTTATAAGGGATTTTTAGACTTATAATTTAATCATATGAACAGCTTTTGCCAATTGATGTTCAAGTCTCATGATGATATACTTTTAGATTGGAGCTTTAAACAGCTCCAAGAAATGTTTATCCTGCCAATGAAGAGTTTTAGCAATGCGCAATTTATTTTTATCTGACTGTGTAACGAGGGCAGGTGAAGGAGATGCTAACCATTTTCACATTAATTATAAATACTGCATTACAAACACAGGCTGCATCTTCAGCTTTTCAGGGCCCTTAGATCTCCCTACGCGCTGCAACCCAGAAATTTTAGTTTGCTTTATGTTGCTTCAAGCCAACCTTACGAAACTAATCTTTCCTGCTTTCGTTTCTTATATAAGCTCCAATCGCTCAAGCAAAATTCTTTTCTTTTAGTTTCTTCTTCACCACTTAACACATTCTGATAAAGCCTATTGGGCTCAGGTTCTATAAGTAGGATGTATTATCTAACCTTACAAGGCCAATTTTCTCAGTCTTTTTCCTACTGGAAAGAAAAATCACATTTTAAACACTCATTTCAGGAAGCTTAAATATGGGTATATTACACAACAATAATAAAATACATCTTAACAGGTTACGTTGAACAAATACTCTGAAAGCATTTATTCACCTGCCTTACAATCCTAGTGTTTAGCATTTCTGATCACACTGGCTTCTTCCAAACATCCAAGACTGAAATGCAATCAGCATGACTAAGGAGAATTTATTTAGGGACTGGTGGCACTTGCAAGATATCATTTTTTAAAAAACACAAACTGGAGTTTCTTTCTGCAATAATTTCTTTCAGTGACACACATTAAATAACTGGAAAGAGATAGCCTAACTGTAGCAATCTTATTTAAAAGAAAAAAAAACAACACAACGTATAAACAAACGGAATAAAGAGTGTGAGCACTGATTTACGGAAACTACAGGACCTACGCCAGAGAGAAACGGGAGGAGCGGGCAGGCCCGTCAGCCCCGGCGGCGGGGCGCCCCGGGCCGGCAGGGCACGCAGCGTGCCAACCGCCCCGCTGCGCTTCACGTCCCCACAGAGCCCTGCGGCAGGGGGCTGCATTCCCCCAGGAGCTTGTGACTGCCCTGACTTCAACAAAACCGACCTGACCTGCCGCAGCTGCTGTACGCAGCGGTTTGGGCCCGCCCGGCTCGCCGCCGTTTAGGTGCAGACGCAAAGTTTCTAGCGCCTTCAAAACTTTCCTGACGATCTTCCCCTCCCAGCACTTTCCCTTCTGCCCCCCCCCGTGCCCCCACACTTCAGAGACTGGCGAGAGAGGAATGAAAAACGAACAAGAATCAGCAAAAACGCTTAGGTCCGTATAATCCCCCAAGTTGTTTATGTCGGTATCAGCTCTGAAGTTTCCATTCACATTACTTAGGAAGACAGGTCTGGCTGTAGCATAGTAAGTCAGGGCACATGGGAAAATAAATAAATCCTAGGCTTAGTGCTGATACAAGAAGCAAAATTTGATAGTTGTGTTATTACTTTTCTAGTTCTCCTAAAGTTTAGCTTGGGCATATGGTTCTTATGCTTTTCACCCGCGTAGTTGAAGTGTTGGCTCGGTAATTATATTCCACATCTTTCCATAGACCATTACATAGTTAACAGATGACTGTGGCAGAAGACATAACTCTGTGTTCTCGGTTTGTTTCAAAACCTTGGGCAGAATGACTATTCTCATTGTTTCTCAAATTCCCAAGCTATAAAATGGAGACAGCGCTTGCCTGCTCCCCATGTTATGTGACAGAGCTTCATGTATTAACTTACATAAGGGAGTGTCTGGTTTCTTCAATATCTTCTGGTAGAGAATCCCAAAATATTCCTTTTTTTTCCTCTTCTTCTGATGTCCCCTTTGATTCATGAACAGGCTCTCATCACTCATGGATCAACAGTGGTACTGGTGTATAACCATGCTAGATGCCATGACGATATCGTTCAGCACAAAATCCATTAACATCTTTGCTGAACTCCCATCTTTAGTTCCAACTTTCTCAATGGGGTGAGCGAGTGACACGTGGGTTTAGCTGCGGGCTGAGGGGGTCTGGGGCTGAACAACGACAAACTTCTACACCATCTGCTCACCTTCTCCAAAGCAGCTGCAGCGAGCCACGGACCCTGCCTAAAGATCTTGATCCAGAAAGCCATAAGTACATATTACATTTAAATGTATGCTTTAGTGCACACATTTACAGAGCCCTAAAATTACATTTGACCCTTTGAAGGCAACCACAAGGCTGATGTGGCCCCACTGAAAATGAGTTTGACAGCCCTGCCTTAGTGCTTTGCCAGATGCAAGCTGAATTTCTGTGATGCTGGGAAAAAACGTCAGGTTTATAAACAGCTGTTCTTGCTGGACCATCCCTGGTCCTGCTTAAAACAGAGTAAATCAAGAACTCCACAAAGCTCACATGCAACGTAACAGGAGTAAGGGCAAGTGAGGCTGGAATCGGGCTGAGTGCCATGACCCAACATCCACCACAAGGCCACATTTTCTTCCCCACCCCACCAAAAAGGCTCCACAGCAGGAGCATGGGGTACAGGCTCCTTTACCATCAACTGAAACGCTAACTGGTTGCCAGCCAAAACTGACGGCAGCCCTGCTGGCCCAGGCCCAGCCACACGGAACACACCGGAGCAGTCGGACCCTGCGCTGAGCCTCTGCAGCCCACAGAGAAAGGAAACCTTCACGTTTTCAATGTGCATTGACCTGCGGGCTATCGCTATTGCTCTCGTTATTTACTAATTTATAAGCAGTTAATTAGTGCTGCTTTTCATGCTAAGGATTAACGCAAAGTGCCGTTAATCCTAAGAGCGGGTTTAGTTTTCCATGTTGAAAGCACTGACAAAAGCCATCCAAGCCTCACACGAGCGGCGCGCTAACGAAACAACGGGAGACCCTTTTATCTCTTTATGCCCCGTACTGGGAATCACGTCAGTGATTCCCACACGCTGTGAAGACCCCGACTATTCTCTCTTTCCCTTTTATTCACTACTCAGCTGTCTGGATACCCGTTGTCTGAGGTCCAGCTCGCCGCCCTGCCAGCACCCTGTGTTATCAGGTACAACCGTTCCCGAAACCACCGCTGCCGTTTGTGCCGGAGGGCTCTTCCTCGCATTCACTTCATGTTCTCGTGTCCCCGTGTCCCTGTTACCTTCTAGCAGAAACATTCAACTCTGCTGCTTTCAGCAGACAAGAAAACACCCCAGTTTCACCTCTCTATTTTCCAAACGCCGTCCGTGAAAGATGCGGCACAAGAGTCCACACGGGGGTTCTGCATTTAAAAATTGCCCTGCAGCACACAGGCAACAAAGCCCATGAGCTGCAGCGCTCATTGACTTTGGGGTCAAATCCCACCATCCTCTAAGTTAACACTTTCTTGGCTGAAACAAAGGGGGAAATGTGTGGAAATCTTTTGGCAACTGTGCTGACTGAAGCTGGTAATAAATAAATAAATAAATGAATGAATGAATGAATGAATGAATGGGGAGGTTTCCTATTCCAGTGGCCAGCTTTAGCCACTATAAGCTTATTCTCTCCAACAGCAGCAGAAAACAAAACACATCACCCTCATCCACATCAGCTGCTTCATGGGCTCTGGCACTGGGAATGTGCAGAAATGGCTTTAGTGGTGAGAAGGGAGGGTTTTCGTCAGGTCGTTCTCACCCACACCTCACCCAGCCCTCGGGCGCTCACCGGTGCACATTCACCCCGCGACTGCCGTGCACTGAAAGGTTTGGCATTTAGGCAATTTCTCTTGACATTAATACAACTACTTTTCTAAATCACGCCCTCTGTAATTTAGTGTCCAAACTTTATCATCAGCTGATTGCTTTCACAGAGTTCTTCTTGATGAAACTCTAAATGGCTCATGGCACAGTAATTTTTCCTTGTTAATATTCTATTCTCTTCTAGAAACCAGACGATGTTTTAAAAAGAAATTGCTAGACCAATTTATAAATTCATGAGTTAAAGCAAATCTTGTTCTTTGGCATATGGGGAATAAAAGCAGCTTGCTAAAATCAAAGCCTTAGTTTCATGAGATTCCTCGCTGTGCAGCTTCTGTCTGACGTTTGTAATTAATGTTTGTTTTTCAGCTCTAACTATGCTGGCTGGCGTGTCAGGGTCCTGTACAGCATCCATACAGTCTCCTCCAGGATTTCGGATATTTCCCCTCCCGTAAAAGTACAGCTTGCTGCTGAAGCATCCCAGATGCCGATTGAGACAGCTGCCTTTTTTGAGCCAATCTGTCCACGTTTCCACGCCAGATGTGAGCGCTGGCAAAAAACCTAATGAGCCATTCAGTAAGTGGGCACCAAGCGGGATCCAGCGCTCGGGCTGCTTCTCGGAGTGGGAAATAGGGCAGCCCGGCGAGCGGCAGGAAAGGAGAAGAAACACATGAAACTAGAGAGGAAAAGGTGGAAGCCAACCTCTTCCCTCACCTCTGCTTCCCACGTGAATCATCTTTAACTAGATCCAACTATAAATCTGCAATAAAACAGGATTTAAGAACAATTATACGGCAAGATGGAGATGTAAAAACGATTGATGTTCTGCATGAATCAGCTGGTTCCTGCAGACACCTTGGAAGGTTTTCCTGGCTCTCTGTGCTTGAGCGGCAAATAAGACTCCCGCTGCTGCGGAGGTTGTGTTCGCGTAGCCTCTGGCACGCAAAAGGAAAAAAGGTTGATACAAGGAAGCTACAGCCTGCAAAGCTGGCTTCAAAAGCTCATCTACAAACTGGGATTGCCAATAGCAACAGAGGCTTGCGTTTGCAGTTTCTGTAGTTACGCTTCATCGATTGAATCCGGGGCCTCACCAGCAGCCGTTCACACGAAGTGGGGCCTTTCAACGGCAAACATATCTCCAAAAGAAGGCAAAATGACCAACCAGCCCGGCACCGCGGAGCACCCGGCGTCCAGCTCCAACAGGTCTGGCTTCCCAGAGCGCGGCACGGAGAAACCCGGGCAGCGCGTTGCGCAGGGCCGAGCGCTGTGTGCCCGTGTAACGCCGGGGGGAACGTCTGTCTGCCTGAACAGAGAGCTTTGCCTGGACAGAACATCTATCCGTGCTGGTAACAGAGTTTTTTTCAAGCAGTTTTTACTGAGCTGCACTGGTGGAAGTAAATGCAAAAGTGATTGTATCCACGCAGACACTAAAATCCTGAGTAAGTGGCTTAGAAGATAGATGCATTATCGCAGTGACAATCCAGATTAAACTGAAATTTTAGTTTGCTGAATAAAATAAATACAACTTAAAAAGACAAGAGCAGTAAGTACCTCCCGCTGCAGTCTGCTACCAGTAGTACCACCCCTTTGCCCTTTGATTTGACTGGAAACAGAAAGTATTCAAAGAGTTGTTAGAGACGACTGCAGACAAACAATCCAACGCAATCAATTCCTGTTTCCATTGTAAACCAGGCTAAATGAAAATAAAATAAATAAACACTGGTCACAAGTTCAAGAGAACTCTAAAGCTATCTGACAACTAAACGTTTTCCCTGATTCATGGACATCCCTCAGTTTCAGTGTTGTAAAGCATATCTTTCAACTTCCTTGGAAAGAGGAAACGCAGAGCAAATAATTATTTAATCAGACCCTATATGGTTCTGTAGTAAAAAGATGTTTTAGGTAAGAAACACATTTCCTGTAAGTCACCATGGAAACCCCGGTGTCACTGCCAGCCAGCTCGTAGCGATTAGTATTTGCTGGGTTCTGACATCAACGCTATGCAGATGTGATAACATACCAATATGTGTTAGATTCCACGTAAAAACCAAGATCAAAAGTCAACGGACTCTGATACTATTATTTCATCAGCAAATTGTTATGACAACAATAGTAGGGAAAAAAAAAAACACACAATACCACAACACAGGTTTTCACTCTGGGTAAGCAAGCTGTATTTTCTGAAATTACTGTTTCAGTGAAAAAATAAATACAAGCAGTAAAGGGGATCTGACCTAAAGCTGGTGTAACATCCAGTTTCACTAACAAAGCCTTTGTTTCCCTTACTTGGCAGAGCTATGTATAATTTCAGCTCCATTCTCCTTTTAAGATGGAGACTGATCCATAATCAAAGTGAGCAAACAAACAACATATTCAGAGGCATTTCAGCCACTTAAAAACATAATTTTGCCCCAGCTGTTTACTTTCAGCAAATATTTATGAGCACTGCGTTCTGTTCAGACAACTGCTTGTTGAAAGCAAAGCCCAGGACTGTATCTGAGACTCATTTAAATGGCAAACTAAATTTGTTTTGAGAAATTCAGGCAGCAAGTAGCTTGCAAAATATATAATGCAAACAGGGCTGCAAAACAGAGGCATTAGAGCATGCCCAGAGGCACAAGGAAAGTAAGGCCATGGGGAACTGAGAGCAAGCCTGTGTCATAGAATCACGGAGTCATTTTGGTTGGAAGAGACCCTCAAGATCACCAAGTCCAACCACAACCCACCCCTGGCACTGCCCCATGTCCTGAGAACCTCATCGCCGTCTGTCCAACCCCTCCAGGGATGGTGACTCCAGCACTGCCCTGGGCAGCCTGTTCCAATGCCCCACAGCCCTTTGGGGAAGAAATTGTTCCCAGATCCAACCTCAACCTCCCCTGGTGCAACTCGAGGCCGTTTCCTCTCGTTCTAGGTGGCTGCCATTGCTTTTCTGAGGCAGAGCAATGAGAAGAGGCAGCGGGTCTGAGCAGCTCCCCGCACCAGCAGACAGGCCCAGCCTCTCCGCTGCCTGGGCAAAAGTGGTGGCCGAGAAACAGAATTTGCTGTGTGTCAGTTTGCTGCTGACATTTTCATTTTTAATACCAAACGCAGTGTACAACGCAGCCGTGGGTCAGCTCTCCTCTGCACCGGGCTGCAGCTGCTCCAAAACACAGAGCTGGCTTGGCCCGGGGGAAAGGACCTAAAGGCTGAACTAATACGTGTTTTGGGTTTGTGACTCCTGATTCCTGCCCAGCATACTGAAAAGCAACGGCCAGGAACCATTGCTCCCTGTCAGCTCAGCAACGGCAGAGCCGTGCAGGGAGGAGCTGTGCCAAGCCTGGCTCCCCGCACGGCTCTGCCAGCGGTGTCACTGTCCCCGCACACAGCCCGGGGCTGGCACCTGCTCGGTTTTGGACGTGATGCCCACCCTATTTATAATTTGTCATGGAGCAACAGTGAAGGAGCTGTTCAATACCATCATTAACAAATCATCGATCCACTTATCTGCCTTTCTATTTCATTTCAAATTTACAATCTCGTTACTGCCTCTGTGACAGGAATAGATTTTCAGATGATTTCAGAAGTAGTTAGGATGCCATTATGACTCAATGCATGTGATCAAATGTCTTTCTGAATGATTCTGTTGGATTAATGAAGCCGTTTGATGAATTAAGCTCGATATTCCAGCACAGAGCAGATGACAGTATTTCAAAATGGGAAAGATTTCTTTCACACGTTCCGGTGTTTCAATTATGAGAGGATTTGAAAGCTCAAACACGAGGCTTCTCTGATCGTGTGGGATTTGTGCCTCAGGGCCACTTTCCCCGATCACAGCTGAGAGGCAAAGACACAGGGCAGCTCAAACAACACAGCCTTCATCCACACATAAAGCAGAGAAACTGCATGCAGAAAAGCCAATAAACTTAGTAACTTATTCTATAAAACAGAAGAAAATATGTGGTTTTACATCTCCTTGGCAATTGCTCCCAGGAGCATCTCCCGAAACACAGCGGCTCCGAGCACGAGCTGCATCACCAGGACCGGGTCTGAACCCTGGGTTCTGCGGGGCTGGAGCCGGAGACGAAACAATTAGAAAACAATTGACAAAACAATTAGAAACCGCACTGAAACAAGAAAGGACCAGATCACAATCTTAACACATAGTTTAACACTGAGTATCTCCAAGAACAGCCAGATCAAGTGCATTCTATAATCCTTGGCTTACTTTCTCTCAACATTCTTCCAAGCTCTAGATATTACCATAAGTGCTGGCCGCTTGGATTCCTGGAGGTGCAGCAGGACACTATGGACAGGTTTTCTTCCTTATTAAACTAAAGCTCCAGAGCTGCACTGTCCAAACGCGTGAAACTGCTATTTGTGCTATCTTGCCAAAGCATTTTGCTGCCACATGAAATATATTTCCAAAAGACAATTTGTGATTATAACCCCCCACTTGATGCCCTTAAAGCCCCAGTGACAACAGCTTGGGCAAGCCCAGGCTACCCGCGGGGCTTTTAGTAATTCCTAAACCACAAAGTTTGGGAGCACAAGGTGAGACTGACTTGTAGATCAACTCTATTCGCATTTTGCTCCCCACATAAGCGGAAAATGCTCTCTCAAACAAACACACGCCAAACACAAAACTTGCTGAGGCAATTTAAGTCTGCCGGTTTTACTGCTGAAAAAAAGTACACAAATCCTGAGTAAAGATTGTGCAAGTTGGTAACAAATACCTGAGATAAAATGCACAAGATCCTGAAGCTCGTCCTGTGTGGCTTTGCCCTGGCTGAGAGTGAAAAACGAGTCTCTGAGCACCAAGGAACAGACTTCTGCCTTCTTTCTCCAGCACTGTCCCCAAACCAGAATTTAATCCCCAACCAAAGTACACAGAGCAACTCACATCCCTCCTGCTCAGATGAGGGGGCTCCTGGGCTTCTGCTGTTTCAAATGGTTGAAAAGGGAGAATTCTTGACTTGGTAAGGATTTCTGAGGGTGACGGAAACCTGGTAGGATTGACCGATACTGTATGGCTCTGACGTATTGCTTCAAAACCGCTTGGTAGATTAAAAATACTGGTATTGGTATCAAAACTGGAAAACTCCTGAAGATCAGATCCACAATCTGTGTTCTCTAATATTGACTTAGATATTCTTTCTGTGCAATATTTAATACCCCTGGATAAAGCAAAGGACTTGTGAAAACAAACCGCTCATCCAGAATAGGTAACGGGTTTGTAATCTGCCCGTTATTTCTTGTCCAAACAATGGAGGATCCAAGCCCAAACCAGAACCTCGGCAGGGCAGAGCGAGAGGTCCGCAGCGCCCCTTCCCCGAATCACCGCAGCCTCCGCAGAGGGTGCAGCAGCTCAAGACCTACAGCTCACAAATGCCACAAATAACCAACACCCAAATTTGAAATAGCGTCTGTACCCCTTAACTCCGTAAACCTGCAGGCCACATCTAACACAGGCTGCAAACCTCCACCCCGCAGCTGGTTTTTAAAGCCATGTTTGCGTGTTCCAGAGAACCAACACAAACGGGATGATTTGATATTAATTTTGCCCCGATTCATTCACAAACTCACCCATCCACCATGTGCTGAATTCGACTTAAGCCAAATTTATTCGAGCAACCTGGGAATCTGAACACTGCATCCCCAAGATGAACAGATTCTTCAGTTTTCTTAAATTATTTTGGAAATTTTACCCAGCGTGTAGCTAAGAAACACAGTCACTAATTAGCAGTAAACAACATTATTTGGCTAGCTCCAGCATTAATCACCATAGGAAAGTGAAAAGCAAGGACTTGATTCTGATCATCAAATCAACTCCTCAATTTTCCATCAGACAAAATTCTTACTGGATACAGGAGATCAAAAGTTACTATTTTTAACTAGATAAAAACTCTTTGTAGCTTTTCACAGGTTTTGAATATTTTTTTCTCAATTGAATTTATGTAAGATTAAAAGAATATATCCTTTAATACAAACCAGCAATCATACGCTTACATGTGTCAAGTTCCACTACAACTCAGAAAAAGGACCAAATGCTGACCCACTCACCCTTCACATTGCCCAGGGCTTTGCTGATGTCCACAGCATGGATGTAGAGAGTACGGATTTACTTTGCCTTCAACTATTTTCTTACACACGGTTACCTAAAGGAAAATACCTATTTTTGCCTTTGGAAGAGCTGACCAAGATGAACCAGCAAGCGTTCTTGCCTATTAGTACACAAGCTCTGCAATGGCCTGGTCAATCACACTATCACTGTACAGTGATACAGACTCCTAACAGAAAATGACACGCTAACTAAAATTGCAGCAAACCTCAAAGCTTCGTGTTATGTGGATGATCATTTTGTGAATCCTAGAATGAAGATATGAGATAAGAGCGTTAGCAGAGGAAATGCTGAAAGGTGAGGCACTTGGCCCTCCAGAACCATTTGAACAACAACTCACGTCCGCACTGCAGGGACCGAAGTCACCACCAACTAAAATGCCATCGGATTTATCACACTCACACAAACTGTTTTGCAGAGAAGAAGAGCAGCAGCACGTTGTTTCAGGTACATTATTGCCCTTAGTTTTAATAGCATTTCACTTGCAGTGTCAGATACAGAGGGTTCCGTTTCAAACCCGGGTTTTGAAGACCCTTGAGCTCCCCACATCCGGTCGCCCACCCAAAAATCACCAAATCTTGCGCATTACTTGGCTGAGAACAGAAGAGATGGTTCGCAATGTTTTCTGCAATGGGAAGGGGGAATTCCCCACATTCCCCCTGCTTTGTATGTTTATTTGCCGAAGTACACATATTGTAAAGAACTGGTGAAGTTTGCCCATCATGGGGACGGAATGACAAGATCAGACAGGTACTGGAGCTTAAACTGGCTTTTGAAACTTGAGGCACACAAAGCAAATGGAATGAGTCATTGACCTGGGTGCTACATCTTAATAGAAAAAGGTTTTTGAAGAGTTCGCACAGAAGTTTCTTCCACAAAGTAATTCAGTGAGCCTTTAACTCTTCTCACGGGGGCAATCGAACGGGTGAGGACTGCGGTCGCCCGTGGCCACGCAGACAGACGGGCCGTCCCAGCTGAGCTTGCCGCTGAATTCTCCCTTCCCTTTAACACAGTCCAGAGATTGGCGCAGAAAAGGTTCATCAATCAAATCACTGAGAACTCGTGGTGATTTTTTTTTTTTCCAAGACAGACCACAAACATGTTTGGAAATTCAATAAATTGATTATGCTCTTTAACTTCTTTTCCTCCCTGTTTTAGCATTTGAAGCACTGTTTTCTTTTGTGCCTGGCTATGTTAGACTAATCAATAAGAAATCATGCTTTTGCCTTTTTATATTCCAAGAAAGGCAAATGCAACATATTTCTCACTCATTCATATTGATTGCAAAGCAAAACATAGAAAACTAATGGCAGTTCCTTACAGTGTTCTTAATGCTGCCATCTAGTACTGGGGAGCTGCCCTGCCAGTGCTAACTTCATTTGCAGAGAGCATTATTTGTAACAGTGTCTACATCTGGAGTTGTACCAAGCTTTTTTTTTTTTGTTATCAGTAAAATTAATTATCACGAGATTAATTTCCTTTGCAGAGACGTGCTGGGTTAGGACCGGGCACGGGTGCTGCTCTGCTCACCCCGAGGGCTGAGCCGACCAGCTGCACTTTAAGTGCCTGTTACTGGGTATGAGTTTGTGATCAAAATAATAAATGCTGAAATTCAATCCTCATAGTATTTTGGGGTAAAAGACTCGAAAGCAAGGCCAGGGCAGAGTGATGGGGGTGGAGGGAGAGGGAAAGGGAGAGGGAGAATCCTCTGCATTCATTCATAGCAGTAATACTCTGCCTCTGGCACCACCTTCTGAGCATCCAAAGCTCTTTTGTTTTTTTAAACCAGCCTTTTGTAATGAGAAAGTTCTCCTAAGTTTTTCACAAGTCAGTGGCACATTTTTAAAGCAAACCAGTATCGCTTAACCAGCTATATAAACTCAAGGCACCTTTTGGATCTCCACAGGTTTCTCCACTATCCTGTTTCCACAAAAGAATATTTTTTTTTTCCAATTCAAACAGTGCTGAGCTGTTTGTCTTTTCCCCATGGCTCTCTACCTCCTGCAGATGTGAAGCCACCTTTGCCCTGTCAGTGAAGAGCGAAACAACCGTCCCAGCGGGAGGCAGGCCACCCTGCTTCGAAGGGAGCCCCCAGCACCTGCTCGAAATACTAACACTGGCGGAAAATAAAATAAAATAAAATAAGCCCTGCAGAGAGATACTTCAAATACTTTCCATTTCTTCCCTTTTCTAGACTCTCTTTCCTTCTAATCTACTTTCTACGGGAGGCACTTGCAAATTGAGAAAAAGTTGTGTCATTATGCAACACAGATACCAGCAGATGAGAGCAGCCGCTAGATAAACGGGGACATTGCTGGTCAGAGCGGTCCTGGGTACACCCCTGGGAACGGGACCGCCAGCGGAGAGCGGAGGATGGGGTTGAGTGAAATGAGAACCAAAAGCACCTATTTTGGATGGCTCCCCCAGCAATTAGTTCAGCGTTGAGACTCCATCCCCCTGCGAGGATGCACCAGGCTGGAGAGCTGAGTGGCTTCATTCATAGTAGTATTAGAGAGCAGGATTTATCTCAGAGAAACAGAGAAAGTAATGAAAGCAACTGGTTGGGGTTTTTTTTCCATCAACGTCACTTCAGTCTTTTTTGTAATAATAAATGCCTCAAAAATAAGCAGGAAAAAAATAGCAACAACAAATTTGCATCCCAGCAAAAAGTTAATGTTTCTATTTGGCTAATTCAGCACGGAACGTTGAAATGGTGACAAGAGTGACGGAGTATTTATACAGCTTAACTTGTAAATGCAGTGGGCCAGGTTTCCAGTAGAGTTGAGGATACTGGATGCCTTTGGAAGCCCTTGTGTCCCTCAATTAGTACTAATTAGGAGCTCAGCTCTTAGAAATGCATATCTATTTATGGGCCATCAGCAAACTCCAACACTGATTTATTTTCCATGCTTATTCCTACAGACTGAACAGATTCAAGAAAATAAAAATCCGATAATTAGGAATTTTCCACCTAATAATAAATAATAATAAATAATAATAAATAATAATAAATACACTGAGTAACAAATTCATCACCATGACACCTGTGTTTCCTCCTAGCAGTGAAAATGTCTCCTAAGATACAACACAGAGAAATTCACCTAATAAATACCAGGAATGTTTAAATCAAGACAATGAGAACAATATGAAAACCAGTAAAACTTTCCACCGCCTGTATCAGAACGATATATGAACAGCATGGAAGGAGTTTGAAATATGGTGAGAGTTAACATGTTAAACACAATTAATGCAATCAGGTTATTTTCTGTAAAATTCTGAAGTAACCTAGCAAGTTTCCCCTGGAAGAACGTGATTGATGAGCCAAAGTATCCTTGGGCAAGGCTTCCAATCACACAATAACAGGTAGATCTTAGGGGGAAGAAACGACAAGTTGATTTGAACTATTTTTTACAAAAAGAGAAGGCAAAAATAATTTGCAATCTAGGTGTATGTTCCACTATGCTCAAAGGGAAGCAGAGAAAACAGCCTCTAGGAATGACCGCACGGTTGAGAGAAAGACGCAGACAAGCGGAGGGGTCTGACCAGCGACGAGGTTACGACACTGTTTACAAATCTGGAATTATTTTCCTTTTCTGCTCTGTCCTTGGAAGCCAGTTCAAAAACGGCTTTTAGCTGCAGACATTCACACAGTGATGCTGAGCAGACGAGGCAGTGGCTCCCGTCAGCTCGGTGGCCGTGAGCCGGCACAGGAGCTCCTGACGAGCCCGAGCTCTCCTCCCTGCAGGGACAGGGACACATGCGGCAAATCTTTTCATCCGTGCACCAAGAAAGACTTCTACACTTTCTGTTTCCCTGTTTATTACAGCTTGGTGTTAGGAGTCCTATGCCTCCCTCCTCCAAGGGTTCAAAGGGATCTCCCTGCATCGCTCAGGAGGGACATGGGGACACAGAACCTTCCTTAGCGACCCGAGTCACTCCTAACCAGTATTTCAGTTTTTTATTTACAGCTGCGCTTGACTGAAATCTCCTGAGATCAGTGTGGAAACACCCGAACAGTTGCAATGACATGCAGTAATTGCAAACACTTGGGTATTTCACAATAGCATCGTTTCGTTCCACTAAGCAAAATGAAATAGTGGCGAGATGTTACAGACGTGGTTCCTCACCGAGCAGTCCCCAGCAGCGGTGAGCACAGGGCACCTTCCTTTGCGAGGAAGGGCTTTCCACACCCGTCTCTCCCCAGAAACCTCTGTCCGACACTGAGAAGCTTTTTAAAATTATTCATACTGTACAAAGCAAAGGGAAAAATTCCTCACTTGTGGAAACAGTCTCTTAGAGACGATGGACAGGAAAAGTGGAGTTCCTGCTCTGAATACCCTATGAGAACATGCAGAACAGCATGCAGCCAGCTAAAAATAACTACTTCACTAGACAGCATATACTGCTCCTTGCTGAACAGAACAAATCTGAGAAAGCTGTCCTGTTCGCCATGCTCTGAAGTGACCTGCCAGTTCATTGCCAGGGAAGAGCTGCCAGTACAGCCTATGCCAGCCCAGTTTAGCACAGCGGGATTTGTGCAATCTCCTCCTCTCTATCCCAGCTCCCAAAGCAGAAGGCCTAAGCCCAGCATCCAGCCTGGGAGTCCCTCGAGCTCCCTATGCCAGCAGCAGAAGAAAGGGCTGATGTGGTGACAGGACCTTCCCGGGCACAGCGGCCACCAGGCACCGTGCGGGTCATCCGGTACCAAATCAGGGCAGATCAGACCAAACACTGTCACCTTAATGTAAAAACTGTAACCAGACTTAGCTGTAAGCAGTGTTGTTAACCAACTGCTGTAATCATATTCTGCAGTTCAAGTCTGTTTAATGTTCATTTACTCTACATGTATCTTCATAGAATCATGGAATCCTTTTGAAGAGACCTTCAAGATCATCGAGTCCAACCATAACCCACCCCTGGCACTGCCCCATGTCCTGAGAACCTCATCTCCGTCTGTCCAACCCCTCCAGGGATGGTGACTCCAGCACTGCCCTGGGCAGCCTGTTCCAATGCCCCACAGCCCTTTGGGGAAGAAATTGTTCCCAGATCCAACCTCAACCTCCCCTGGTGCAACT